>JALPQI010007728.1:0-57543 GCA_025490895.1 Thaumatotibia leucotreta | reverse complement strand
TTTTTAACGATGTTGTAGTTCTATCTAGAATAAAGTTTTTGACAAAGTCTACACTTAGATGTGTCCGTACTTAGTTTATGAAAATAGTTCCAAATCGAATATGATTTCGGTTTCGTTGTTCTTTATTTTCACTTTCAAATTCACCACACATCAGCCATAATACTCGATGTGTGCTCCGCGGAAACCTATGGCTCCGCAAAGCCTCTCTGAGGGCTCCGTGTGAATATTGGT
This sequence comes from Thaumatotibia leucotreta, assembly GCA_025490895.1. NCBI lineage: Eukaryota > Metazoa > Arthropoda > Insecta > Lepidoptera > Tortricidae > Thaumatotibia > Thaumatotibia leucotreta. The sequence goes on along the minus strand of JALPQI010007728.1, from coordinate 57,312 downwards.
TATAATGAGAAAAAATCTAAAATAGTTAACCTCTCCTCTCTAGTTCGATGGTTCAACATTGTGAGTCAGATCATGGTATTATTAGTTGGACGCATAACGCGCTCGCGCCATTCGTGTCGTGCCGCGCGTACGCTCGTCCCGACGACGGGACCCGAGCCGCAGCGAAGACAGCCGAACAGTGTTGTTCGCCCGCCCGCCACTCCAGTAGTTCCTATCAGTTCCATGGTGCCTGCCAAGATGCACCAACATTTAGAAACTGTTCACTCCGAGTCTAAAGATAAGAATCAAGTTATAAATATTGAAAATATATCTAAAAAATAAGAATCAAGTTATAAATACCGAACAACTATCGTCAAGTGAAAAAAACCATGATTCATACGACCCAAACTGTCATTGAAAAGGCTACGCAGGCATCATATTTAGTGAGCTATCCGATTGCATAAGCAGGTGAGGCTCACACTATCGCGGAGAATTTGACAAAACCGTGTCTGTTAGACATAGGAAAATGTATGCTCGATGATAAATCTGCAAAGCATCTTTCTACTGTGCCCCTGTCAAATGATACTGTTTCGCGCCGAATTCATGATCTCGCAAGCTTTGTCAAACAAGAAATAGTTACACATCTAAAAAAGACACAATTCGTTTTGCCGTTCCTGGTTTGGCCATCTTGCTAGTTAATGTGAGATATCCATACGAAAGCTCTTTTGAAGAAGACATGATCATGTGCTCACCGCTACCCATGAACACTACCGGAGAAGATATTTTAAATAAATTAAATACACTTTTGATTCTGGAGTAGGTGGCTTGGATGGCCCTCGAGTTTCCCATTGTATTACCATTGATTGTAATAATTCAGATCAGGGTATTAATGACAATGGTCAGAGTATGGATACAGACATCTGTAGCTCGAAAACGTAGGAATGCTGTGAGTAAAGTAAGGGCTTGTCCATTAATCACCAAGAAAAATCACCAATTATCACCATAGGGGATGGGGGGTCATTGGACAAATCACGTGTAAATTTTTGTTGCTTTCGAATCTGCTGAACAGCATTATAGACAGTAACAAAATCTTTACTTTTTTATAAAACACTTTTTAAATTCTAAGTTTTACAATTTCGCGAACAATTACCTCGTAGTTGGCAAAATAGTACGTTAATTCAAGTGCTGTTAAAAGGACTACTTAAGTTGGCAAAAAATTACACGTCATATTGGCTAGGGGGGAGGGGATCCAGAAAATATCACCAAATATCACCATGGGGGGTGGGGGGGTCTAAAACAGGCCAAAATTGTATGACGTGATTAATGGACAAGCCCTAAGTCGTCACTGTAATAAAAAAAGGGTAGGAATAATAAAAATCTACAAAACATAGTCAGAGGATCCATTCAAGATGAGTGTGACTGTAATAATTATAATAAAAATAAAACAAATAATTTAGAATTTATAATCCCAGCTTCAGCTCCGGCTCCAGTCGCGGCTCCGCCTCCTTCTCCAGCCCCGGCTCTAACACCGACATCGGTATACAAAAAAGTGAATGACATGTCGGATGAAGCTGCTGTAATGAGTCTCCCTTTGGTATTGAAAGGAGAAGCTTCGACGTGGTGGCAAGGGGTAAAAGGAAATATAATCACTTGGACCGACTTCGAAACAAGATTGCGACATGCATTTGCACCCAAGATGTCTGGCGTCCAGATATTCCAAGAAGTATTTTCACACAAGCAACCCTTAGATATGCTGTCAGAAACATTCATTGCAAAGAACAGTCTCTGTTATCCCAACCACGCTTACCCGGTTTATCGGAGGAATTACAAATAAACGCTATCCATGGCCAGTTACACATTAACATACGCGAACGGATACCACGTGACTCAGTACCGACATTCGACCATTTGCTGACTGCTGCCAGGAATGTGGAACAAGTGTTACGCGAGAAGGGTTCATCGGTACTGTCCACTGGCCACCTCGACAAGCAAACTGGTCAAGCAGCACAAAAAGAAGCAGCGTTGTGACTACTGCCGTGCTACGGGCCATACCATCGAAGAATGTCGGAAAAGACAAAAGAAAATGGGTGAAGTCAAGGAGATTAAGAGTGAATCCATGCAGGCGCCTTCACCGAGTACTTCGACACTCTTCTGCTATGGATGTGGAATGCCTGGTTACGTAAGGAGCAAATGCCCGAAGTGTAAAGAGGCTCTACCAATCAAGTTGGAGAAAACTGGGATTTGCGCGCTCGATATCAACCTGGACGCCCGTCCGAGAATGCAGGTAGGAGTTGCCATATTTGACGTTATTGGCACTGCATTTGTTGACCCTGGCGCTAAATCCAGTGTGGCTTCATACCATGCTTAAGACAAAGAGAATGTAGTTTCGTTAAACAGACCGCTAACTTAAGTATGGCAGACGGTATGAAACGACGGGAAGATGTCTTGTCCATTACGGTGCCAGTCAAGATTTGCGACCAAATTGTACCTACAACATTCGTAGTACTTCCGCACGCTAGGGAGAACAAAACAAAACTTTGCTGGGTATGGGTTTCATTGAAGATGCAGGCATGGTGATCAACATACCTCAACGTTCTTGGAGCTTCGTGGATCGTCCCGATATGAATTATGATTTCTTGCTCGGAGAACCGGAAACGGTATCAGTGGCCCAGTTCGAACCCGACTTACTCCCAGAAATAGTACCCAGGTCCACTGAACCGGTATACGAAGGTGTACACAAGGTCGCAGACAAGGCCTGTGCGCACGACCATGTTCCAGCCAAACGACCTCGTCAGACATTTGATGGGTATGCACCGGAGCCACACCATTTGGATTACATGTTCTCTGATGCGGTACAATCAGTTGAGGAAACGGAAGTGGAACTGTCACCTAGCTCTCAAGCATCTTTTACGGCTTACACTGCTGACGATATCGACCTGTGTGCATTGGAGATCGGATCAGTCCAAACGGGTAGTATGCGTAATGAAATTAAACCCTATACTATCACAGCAGACGAGCAACTACGCCATCGGAACTGTATTAGTCCAGGGGAAGGGTGAAGATGAGCACCCGATTGAGTTTACCAGCAGACGTAAATAAAACACATCCTGCCCTACTCGTCGAGACGTCTTCGTGGACAGAGGGGGAGAATATGTAGCACCAGACACACCACCACTACTAACGCTGGCTAGCGGCAAGTAGCAGAAATAGATTAAGTACCGAAGTCCTCGCTAAATGGCGCTGACGACCTTTTAGATGGCGCTAACGTTTGTTCGACTTGGACTCCATAAGTAGCCGTTGATTTTTGTATTGTATCTACCATCAGTGGAAGATAATATTTAGTGTTGACGGTTCCCGGCTCACTGGATACTATCTAGCTATTACTATGCGATCTGGACGGTTCCCCGACCTGTCTTCCAGTAAACGGCAAATAAAATGATATAATATAATAACAGTATATTATATCATCGACTAACTAAACAAAGGTGTATACGTTCGAAGTCGTCTCATTCCATCCCGCTCGGTTACTACATTTGTCATTTTCTAAGTACCATGATATTACACGATAATAATATTACAAGATATTAATGTTACACGAAGAAAGGTTTCCGGAAGAAGCGGAAAGTACCCCTCAAATCGTCCGATTCGAAAAAGAAACGTTATGTCAAAGAGGACGTTCATAATCTCGCTAAAGAAGTAAGTGAAGTGAAACGTTTTCTATCGTCGATGTGTGGATGAGGTTTTGCCGCCATTATTCAGGCGTTGATCAAACAAAAGGAATCTTTGCAACCTGGGTTAGAGTACCTTAAAACATAAACTTAACGAAATATTTATTGACGGTTCGTTTATCAAAATTCACATTGATTTGGCATTCTGGCATTCGGTCATAGGGCCGATTTAATTCAACAAAGGCGGGATGGCATTCTCAGATACGTTAAAGATAAATTTATTCGCGCCGCTATCCGTAAGATACCGCCAACTTGCGAAGGATTATTGGATAGACAAGTATTATCCGCTGAGCTAGAAAAGAACGGTGGGGTTGCCAAAGTTCTGTGGCCATTACTAAATCAAACATGAGCGAAGTCTAACTGGTCGGCTGCGCAAGCTGGACCTTCACGGGTAAGACAGCCTACGCAATGCTCAAATAGTAAGTAATAAGGGTTATTTTGGCAAACCCTGGCCAACTCCACTAGCGCATGGTTTCTCGTACTATCAGTATCCAGCGCAAGGATTCTTCATGAATCCACTTCCACAACAGGCTCCTTATATGCCAAAACGATTTGCGCCAAATCGTGATGGAAAACATAACAAAAGTAATCATAAAAACCGTTATACCACAAAATATGACGAACAATCCGGTACATCTAATTCCAAAAACCACCGAACCACTAAAACTTTCGTGGCAAGCGAAAATTCTGACTCTGTCGAGAATACGTTCGTTGCGGGTCGCCTGCTTAAATTCATTCATATTTGGAAACGAATGCAGGTCTCAGTCTTTAATTTATTTTATTTATTTATTTATTTAAATATATTTACACAGCATTACAGTAACATAACTAATACACCGTGAAACTAAATACGATTTGCTTATTGAAATACAATTATTTACGCTTATTTGAAATACAATTAACAAAATACACTGGACACTCTATCATCAATCCTCTCGCAGAATCGCAAGCATTCACGACAAACAGCCATCCACCGCCACGCGAGCAGGTCACACTCTGGTGCTGATATCAGGAGGGCATTTAGGAGCGCGAGCGCTCGGAGCACTGGCGAGTTTCTGTGCGCCACGGTGCGCGCGGGGGGCACTGCCAGCAGGGAGCGCACGCGCGGGCGCAGTGTCATCCGCGGGACGTCCGGGACGAATAATCTGGCGAATTGCTCGACTAATTCAGGACAATCCGAATCACCGCGAATGACACGACAAGCAACGACTAATAGGTTGTAATTTCGTCTGACCTCCAAAGAATTGAAACCGAGAACTCCTAAAATAAATTTTGTAGGGTACATAAATGGATAATATCCGTAGACTTTCTTATATAGTGTACGTAAGAAGGCTTTTTGGATTTTTTCCAAAAGCAATATATAAGATTTTTCATAAGGGTTCCACACGATAGCGGAGGCCTCCAACTTGCTGCGCACTAGAGCGTAATAAACCACTTTTATCGCGACGGAATCATTAAAGTTTCGAACATTACGGGTTACGAAACCCAGCCGCCGAAAACAGTTCGTGGCGACTGTTCTGATATGGTCGTGAAAGGTGAGACGAGTGTCAAATATAACACCCAGGTCTTTTACCGAAAAAACTCTAGCAATGGGCTCCGCCCCAAGTACGTATTGGGCATGTATTGGTGCACTCATACGACTGAAAGTGCAAACACAACATTTGGATGTGTTAAAAAGAAGCTTATTATCAACACTCCACCTAAACACCGAGGCGATGTCTTCTTGCAAAGTCGCACAATCTTCCGATCAGTGTTGCCAGGGCTGTCGCGTCACTAGTCACGTTTCGGTTTCCTAAAAATCACGATTTGGCTCCAAAAGTCACGCGTTTCAGTTGTTCTTGATATATCGATTTTAGCAAAAAAAAAAAAAAACCGGCCAAGAGCGTGTCGGACCACGCTCAGTGCAGGGTTCCGTAGCTTTTTAACGACTTAAACGACTCACACAAATTACACCTTAATGTTTACGAAATAAGTGTTATTGTTACTCTGCCAATGCCCATTACTGATATTGATAATAGATGGATAATAGCGAAAGCGAATATTGTATAATATTGATACTGTCACTTGTCAGTGTCATGAGTGTCATTGGTAATGACAACTTTGACAAGAGACAATTCTCTATTTGTGGGTGCGTTCCAAAATCATATATTACAAATATTTTGTTTCAAAATTGACTTCTGTAAAAAAAATCACGAAAATTTCATAATAGGGTAAAAAGTCACGAAAATCCCTTAAAATCACAAGTCACGCGCTTGTCACGCGGGAGAGTCAAAAGTCACGCAGATCGTGACTTTTGTGACCATCTGGCAACGCTGCTTCCGATCGCTCAACTCCATACACCAATTTTAGGTCGTCAGCGTATAGAAGAGATCTGGCATTCTTAACCACACAGTCCAAATCATTGACCATAATCCCGAATAAAAAAGGTCCAAGTATCGATCCCTGACTGACGCCAGATCGTGTGTGGTACGGGGCTGAGATGAAGTGACCGTACTGGACATATTGCTGTCGATCGCGTAGATAGCTCGCGAAGAATTTGAGTAAGTTTGGTGCGAAACCAATGCTATCTAGTTTGCGGAGCAGCACGTCATTATCTACGCGATCGAAAGCTTTTTGGAAATCAAAATAGACTACATCAACTTGGATAGATTTGTCCAAATGTTCCGAGATGATGTTAGAAAGGATAAGAAGATTAGAGTTAACCGATCGTTTTTCTCTAAAGCCATGTTGTAAATAAAAATAAAAATTATTCAAGTGTATCGATTACCTCTCAAACAAAAAGTTCCTCTTTGTTGGCCAAAGAACGATCACAAATATAAGACCTGGACTGAAAAAAAATTGAAGGCCTTGTGGATTTGGGTAACATTGCCAACATTGGACATGATGATTCAGAAAATAAAGCGACCCAAGTTTTTTTTTTATTGTAGTATCTTTGAACCAGTCTTGGACACTGCCTGTTGCTTACTTTTTCATACAAAGTTTAACTGGTGAAATGAAGGCCAACATATCACTAACGCTTCAAAAATGCCATGATATGGTGTCGAAATAGCTTGACGTTTGTTGGCTGTGAGACCAATGTAAATTGTATGAAAACTCACGGTTGCAATCTTGAAAAGAAATAAAGAAAATAGATATGCAAACAACATTTCCTCACCCATCCAGTAGCAATAAAGTTGCTGTGTTTTTAGATGCTTGCCACATGTTAAAACTTATGAGGAATTTGTTGGAGGCACAAAAGAGTATATACGATAATGAAGGCAACCAAATAAAATGGGATCCGATTTGGGCTTTGCACAATCTTCAAGAAGAAAACACCTTGCATTTGGCCAACAAACTTAGTATCAGACATATAAAGTTCAGAAATGAAGTCATTTAAGTTAAATCGGCTACCCAATTGCTTAGAAACAGCGTCGTGAAAGTGATAGAATTTTGTGATAAACAGCTGCACATTGAAACATTCTCGGACTCCGATGCGACGGTCAAGTTTATCAAACTGATTAATGATCTTATTGACATTTTAAATACCAGAAAAATGTCTGACTTCGGTTATAATATGCCACTCAATTAAAAAAATCAATCAAAGTTCTGGAACTGTGTGGGAATGCTAAAACATACTTGCTATCGTTAACTACGAAAGTACAAAAATACATAAAACAAAAATTACTACCAATTAGTGCTAGTAAAACAATAGGTTTCTTGTTCCTTTACGAGTATAGTTGAAGTATTCTGTTCCCGAGTGGAAAGGCGACTCAATAGATATGTGCTTCCCGTCTATGGCGCCAAGAAAATGTGGGAACTTGAATCCTTTTGAAATGGAAAGCCATTCGTACTCAGTTTCCAGCATCTGAAATAAAACATACTAAATCATATTTTTGTTACAGGATTCGACATCGACATGCGAACAAGAGAAAGAAGGTGCAGATGATGACTCAAGAAACTCTGTTGAAACTAGTCAATTTACGACCCCAAAAAATAATTCTCAGCCACTGTTAAAACACCGATCAAGAAATCCGACCATAGTAACTATAATTACCGACCATAGTGTAGATATAGCAGCCACAAGCACAAATGTTGCACCTGAAGTTTTTCCAGAACAACCTAATGAGACTCCAGAGAACAGGTCGAAAAAGTTCTAACGACCCTCGAAGTACACCCAAAAAAAAAACAAAAAGAACTTACGAATTTAGCATACAGCAATTATCACCAGGGGTTAAAATTACCAGAGAATTGCAACAGAGAAGCAGAAAAGCGCAAAGTAGTACCGAACTCACGTCATCTTCATACAAAGAAGCTTTAGAGCTGGCTATTGGAAAAACCCTACAAAAAGGAAAATATTTACGAAGGAGCCAAAACCTTCAACCTCTAAAAAAACTATGTATCCTGCACTAATAAGTCAATTTACGTCAATGATATTTTGTGCGGTAAGTGTCGAGAAATTGTATACCTACACACTAACTTATGTTCACACTGCACTGGTACTTTATTTGTATGCCAGTAACGACTACTTCTGAAAAAAATTTTTTTTTGGCATGACGCACGATGATTTACGGAAATATTTTTATTTATGTATACAGTGGACATTAGTGGCTATGTATGCATATTTTTTTTGTAGGTGTACCTCCGCGTGAAATAAAAAAAATATGGAAAAAAAACAAGAAACCTTTTTTTATTATGAAAAATAAGGACAAGATGCATGTTAAAAATATGCATTTTGTAGTATATTTTATTGTTATCAAACACAATTTTGTTTCGTTGATCTAACTTGAACAGTTTACGAAATATGCCACTTTCAACGGCACCCTGTATATTTTACATTATCTTGAATAACTCTAAAACAAAAGAAGATCTAGAGCTGATATTAAGCATGGAGTATTCTTAGGGCCTGCTAGTACACCACCTAAAATATTGACCTCATCCGTGGGGAAAGGCACCTCTTGTTCGGTAAGGCTGCTAAACCCTTTGAGGTAGATACAGGAAGTAGAATATCGGCCATTTCAAAGCATTTTTATGATAAACATTTCTCGAAATTACCTATTGAAAATAATCAGTTAACCCTCAATTCATATATAGGTGGCCCCATGCGACCGCTGGGCTATATGAAAATGAAAATGAAAATTTATTTAGTTGCAGGTCATGCGTAATACATTAATGCGATCTTAAAAAAAAAAACTATTTACAGGGTCGACATGTCTTACTGCTGTGCAGCATGCAACTATGAGAGATCATTTATAATCTTAAGTCAACTGCTAAAACTACTTACATTAATTATATAATATGTATATGTACAATATATTTATTAATTACAATATTTAGTGATGTCAAAATTCATGTTTAAAATATTCGTTCAAGGAGTAGAAACAATTTTCTAAAAGCATTGCGTTTATCCTTTTCTTAAATTGGTTAATATCAAGGATTTTGAAGGTATTAGGAAGCTTATTGTAGACTTTAACACAAATATACGCCACATTCTTTTTATATATGTATTTGTCAGCTTTTTCAGCAATTAGATCATGCTGCCTCCGAATTGATTGTACTTTTTTAAATAAATTGAGGTTTTCTTTGACAAAGACACATATCTCTCTGATGTACATACAGGGAAAAGGCAAAATTTTGTACTCAATAAAAAGTGGTTTACATGGGGCTAAATATTCTGCACCGACCGCATCTCTGACACATGCCTTCTGAGCAAGAAAAACTCGATCCGCGTCAGTCGAGTTGCCCCATATCAACAACCCGTATCGTATGATAGAGGCAATATGTCCATGATACGCAGTGAGTGCTGCCTCAGTAGAAGCAATTTTCCTTAAATTCCTCAGCGCGAAAGAGAAGCTGATCCTTGATACAAGATTATTTATATGGTCTTTCCAATTACAGTTTTTATCTAAAATTATACCAAGAAACTTGTAACTATCTACGTTCTCTATTTGTTCATTTTGGTAACGGATATTTAGGCTGATAGGAATCGAATTATAACTAGAGAATTGAACCAATTTGGTTTTGGCTAAGTTTAACTTTAAACGATTGCTGCGCAGCCATGTCATGAAGTTACTCAGTGTGCAGTTTATGTCATCTTCAAAGGTGTCTGGGTTCATCCCTCTAATGACTATTGTTGTGTCGTCAGCAAAAAGTATAGTTTTGTGTCTCGTTATTTTGGTCAGTTCGTTTATGAAAATCAGGAACAAAAGTGGACCCCCTGTGGGACGCCGCATTTACTGTGTTGATATGTAGAACGATTGTTTCTTAAATAGCTTATTTCAACACGTTGGAATCGGTCACTTAGGTAGTCTTGCAGACACTCCAAGCCTTTGCCTCTAATACCGCAGCGGTCTAATTTGTCAAAAAGATGTTTGTGACTAACCAAGTCAAAAGCCTTCGTGAGATCAAGAAATAAGACAGCTACAGGTATTTTATTATTTAAGCATTCTGTTATGCAAGATATCAACGTGTAACATGCTAGAGACGTAGAACTTTTTTTCCTGAAGACAAATTGGTCTGGACTCAGGATTTTGTGTTTGGTTATGAAACTATCGATCCTCGTATACATGGCTTTCTCGAACATTTTTGACAAAACTGGGATAAGTGTAATGGGACGGTAATTGTTCATATCATATTTTGGTCCTTTCTTGTATATGGGTATGACTGACGAGTATTTGAGATTCTTTGGAAATTTGCCTACCTCGAAAGATAAATTGATGATGTGGGTCAGTGGAGGCGTTAGTTGAGCTGCGCAGAGTTTTATCAATGAGGTGCTTAGTTCATCGTATCCGGTTGCATTAGTATTTTTAAGATTTCTAATTATATTTATAATTTCATTTGCATCAACTGGTGCAAGAAACATGCTTTGTGCTATGTTTGGCCCTGTTAATAGAAGACGATCATTAGAAATGTGCTTATCGCTATTTTGAGTTAGGTTTATATAGAATGAATTGAATTCGCGGCATATGTCCTGAGGTTCTGTGATACATTCGTTATTTACTAATATTTTGTCAATTTGTTTATTGGGGTGTAATGAAGCAAACCCTGAATTACTGTTGATAATATTCCAAGTCTTTTTACATTTATTATTCGATGTACTTATATCCTTAATGTTTATATTTCTTTTACTAGTAAGTAAACATGTACGTAGTGTTTTAGAATATTTACTGTAATATATCCTTTTTTGTTCTTTTAACGCAACCGCATTACGATAGTCGTAATATAATTGTCTTTCCATTTTACAGCACTTTTTTAGCCCTTTTGTCAACCACTTCGCTTGTGTCGGCTTTCTAGTAATTTTAATTTTAAAAACAGGGAAGCATTTTTCGTGTAGGTGTCGTTATATGAGACTTTAGATTAAAACTATTGAGTATACTAATTAAATTATTGCTATTCTTATTGGATTTTAGGAGGTCGATGTTCCAGTCACCACACAGAACCATTTTATTTTTTTTGTATTTTGATTGATATTTACACAGCAGTAAACATAAGTTCTTAAAGAAAATGTCTAAGTCACCATTTGGTATTCTATATATGCAAAAGATTAGAATGTTAAGTCCAATTAATTCCACCCCGCAGCACTCAAAATTAAATGTGTCTAAGAGCTCTGTCGGTATGGTAAGCGGTCTAAATTCGATCTCATGTTTTACCAATATACATGTTCCGCCACGTTTTTGTTTTTTCCTGCAATAATGACTTGCTAAAGTGTAATTACTCAGTTTCAAGTTATGTTCCGTCCCTGCTCTAAGAAATGTTTCACTACAATAAATTACGTCAATTGGGTTATTACTATCTCTAAACTGCTGTAAAACGACCTCTAATTCACTAGTTTTGTTTAAAATTCCCGCAATATTCCATCTTATCTTGTGGCTTTGGGTATTGTAAATACCTATTCAAATCATGAAAGATTAAACGTATAACTTGGTCATTTATATGGCCAGATTGGTTGTAAAACATTGAAGGATCATGAATGTTAGAATTTAAAAATAATAAACGGTTTGAGTCAAATATACATGCATACTTATGTCTAAGATTATCATTAAATAATAAATTATTAAAAATGTCAATTCGTTTGTTAAACATGTTTCGATATGTAGAAAATCTAAATCTAAATGTTGGAGTGCAGAGTACGATGTTCGTGTGTTGATTTTTTTGTAAAGTCGTACGAATCATGGATACCCTCTCGCGGTAGTCTTGTACAGTTTCAAAATCCTTTCCTCCAATAATAATCAAGCAGGTATCATTCATCGTAAAGTACTGTAACTTTCGATCAAGACCTGCCAGCAGCTGTGCAATTCCTCCATGTGAATAAATATAGTGGCATATCTGATGTCCACTATAGTAAAATTCAGCGGTTTTAAGTATCGCATTGCTATTATTATTACTTAAGATGCATAATTTAGGCTTAACAGGATTGGCACCAGCATAAAAAACGCTCTTGCAATTGGATACGTTCTCTGTTGTGATATGCTGTAAGCGCTGGGTCAGCTCATCGGTGTGGCTATTTAAATCTGAAATTTCTTGTGATGCAACTTTCAATTGATTTTCCAGTTGGGTTATACGGTGTTGCAGTTGCAGTATTTTGATGCACTCGGACCTATTTTCAGATATATCTAGTCGATTTGTACTATTTGGGGTCGACGAACGTCCGGGTGATAAAATGGAGTGAATATTTTTATCCAGGTTCTTATTCGGGGTTCCCTTTGATGCCGTAGGCGAGTTACATAACTTTTTGAGTAATTTTATTTCCATTTGCAAAGTGTTGAGCTCACGCTGAAGTTTATTATTTTCCAAGATAGTATTATCTAGTTCGTTTTGCGTGCTCTGTAATTGAGATCTTAGTTGAATGATAGTTTCCTCGAGTTCACGAAGCGAAGAGTGGGATGAGATGTTGTTCCTAGATTCGTCTAAACTTTTTGATAGCAAATTGGCCACTACTTTTACTCCAGGCGATGATAACGATTCCTGGGTTTCCTCATAACTAGGAGTACAGGTTTCTTCCACTTCAGGTACAGGGGTATTCAGCGGCGTGGAAGTAACATCTACGGGAGATGTCGGACTAGTAGGTCTGGACTCAATTGGAGAAGTTACTTTTTTTGGTGTTTCTATCTTCAAATCTAGGACTCGGGATTGCTTTTTCTGTGGATTTTTCTTAGAAATATTGAGTGTATCAATGCATGATTTACATTGCCACTGCTTCCTTTTTTCAATGCTTTTTAGACGATGTAATTTTAGTGAGACCCCTGCATAATCGTATTCATAGATATGCTGACATTTGGCGCATAATAATGTATCTTTTTTGTCACATTGTGACTTGCATGCGTGACAAATAACTGTAGGCGCCATCTTTCGGCTGTTTGCCGTAGTTGTGGTCCTAGTGGTTCTCTTTGATGACATTTCGTATAATTGTCAATGCTACTTGTAACAATATTTCGGAAACGCTTAAGTTATTTGTGTTTGAAAATGGGGGACCGCCATTGATGGGTCGAACATGGAGTAAAAAGTTTCAGTTGGTAATTGATTGTCATAACATTGTTGAAGACGATTCAATGGCGAGCTCCTTAAAAAATGAGTATCCGGAGGTTTTTGCAGATGGGTTGGGAACTTTTAAGTCTAAGTTGCGCTTGCACTTCAACAAAGATGAAACGCCGGTGTTTGTAAAGGCACGCCCGCTGCCGATCGCGCTGCGCGAGCCCGTGGAGCGCGAGCTCGACCGGCTGCAGCGGGAGGGGGTAATCTATAAAGTTGAGCGGTCCGACTACGGCACACCGATCGTGCCGGTAGTCAAACCTAATGGTAGCTTTCGATTGTGTGGTGATTATAAAATCACTATAAACCCATTATTGAAAGATTACCACTACCCGCTGCCGCGCATAGAAGACTTGTTCGCGGCGCTGGGCGGCGGCGAGCAGTTCACAAAATTAGATTTGTCTAATGCATTTCAACAATGTTTATTGGATGAGCAATCACAGCCGATGACAGCTATAACCACTCATATTGGGACTTTCGTCTATAAACGTGTTCCGTTCGGGATTAAATGTATTCCTGAAAATTTTCAAAAGATTATGGAAGAAATATTGAGTGGTTTGCCGTCGACGGCTGTTTTTGCTGACGATATTTGTGTCACTGGCAAAGACAGGCTTACCCATTTAGCGAATTTAAGGGCGGTGTTACAAAGGCTCAAAGATAATGGTTTAAGGATAAATTTCCGTAAATATGAGTTTTTTAAAATAGCGTGACTTATCTTGGTTATAAAATTGACAAGTCCGGTCTACACACGGACGAAAAAAAAATTGAGGCCATTGTGGCAGCGCCCACTCCGACTAATGTAACCCAATTGCGAAGTTTTATTGGACTTATCAATTTTTACGCTAAGTTCTGTGTACGCATGAGTGATATATTGAAACCACTTTACATTTTGTTAAAGAAAAATCATAAATGGGAATGGAGTAACGACTGCGATAGGGCATTCATAGAAATTAAAAAGTTGTTAAGTAGTGCTCCCGTACTGGCGCACTACGATCCGACGCGTCCTCTTATTTTGTCAGTCGACAGCAGCGCGTACGGGCTGGGCGCGGCGCTGACGCAGCTCGGCGCCGACGGCTGCGAGCGCCCCGTGTGCTGCGCCTCGCGCACGCTCAGCGCCGCGGAGCTGGCGTACTCTCAGCTGGACAAAGAGGCTCTCGCTATAGTGTTCGGAGTGACGCGTCATCATCACTATTGGTACGGTAAGCATTTTATTTTGCGTAGCGACCATCACCCGTTAAGTTACATTATTGGTAAACATAAGGGAATACCGGTGACGGCCGCTAGCCGTTTACAACGTTACGCTGTCAAATTGGCCGCCTACGATTTTGAGATACAGTTTGTTAGGTCAGCTCAAAACTGTTTTGCTGAGGGTGTCGTGACAAAAAGATCAAGTCCTGTGTCTTACGAAGTAAAAACGAGCGAGGGGCATACGCATAAACGTCACGTGGACCAAATTTTGACGCAAAATAAAACAAATAATCTAAGAAAGTCGCGCCATTCTCTCAGTCAGGTACTTGATGAGCAGTGCCCGGAATAGGTAGTGCCTATTTACCTAAACTTCAGAGAAGGACCTTACTAAGAGTGGTTACAACCACCAAAAAATATTATTTATTTTTATTGAACACGGGATTTCCCGGGATTCATAAGAGTATCAAATCGACATTTACTCAGACTGGGGGTCAAATTATTAACTAAATGCAATTGTCTAATGCAGATAGTTTGAAAAATTACGATATTTTTACATGATGGTTAATACAAATAAATTATGATAATTTATTTGTATTTTTGTCATATTGGTGTAGAATTACTAAGTATTTCAGAAATATTTAGAACTTTGTTACATACCTACAGTCGCCTCTCGTTAATTCGAAACTCGAAGGACCTATCCAAATATTACGATTTACCGAGAGTTTGAAATATCAAATGGTCGGAAATATTCGGGAGAAAAAATTAAAGTACGAGGTGTCAAATAATAATCAACTGTTATTTTTTATTAAATGCATTTTTTAACAATATCAAAAGATTAGAAGCACATACATGTACATGTACAAACATAATGTTAATTAATTATTCGTTTTTGATTAAGTCCTTCTTTTCGTAAAAAAATAGGATACTTGTATGTAGGATACTTGCCTCTTTAATCTCATAACTTTGAATTGGCGAATGTTTGACGCCAACGAGTTCGAATTAACGCGTGGTTTTGTTGTGTAGCTATTACTTTTTTGTTTGAATTACCAAGTGTTTATAAATGTATTGAATTTTTTCGAAATAGCAAGAGATCTTCTAGGGAACTCGTGATAACTTCGAATTATAGAGAGGTTCGAATTATCGCAGGTTTGAAATAATGAGAGTCGACTGTACTAGTTTATTTTATTGAACCTTGCCGCACTGGCCGTGTACTTAGTGTACTTACTTTTCTACCTGCATTATGCGACCCTGTTGATAACAGGACGTTATATAAGAAGGTGCGAGTGCGAAAGAGATAACACGATGCTAATATTAATATTACTAATCCTTTTATTTTCAATTTGAACCTACATACTTAAGTTTACTCGCTCTTCAACCTTTGTTGTTAGTTGTTGTGTGTGTGTTTTTAATTGAACTGTGGATTTTGTTTTGACATTGGCTTGTTATACGGACTTGGATATTCTTCATACGATTAAATTGGCGTGACTTAAGGACTATAGATATTGCTGTGCCTGAGGATCAACTATTTATACGGTAAGTCAAAATTTACTCATATTACTAGTATAAAAGGCTAAATATGACATATCTATTGAAATACATATTTTGGAGTCTTGCAGGAATCAGTATAGTGAAACCAAACGAAACTTAAATAAATTACCACGTGTTTTACATCTTAGTTGAAAGTAGAACTATTTGTTCAAGACTGATTTATTACAGTAGATATGTAGACACATAATAAACGATTGAACTATTACAAAGTATACAAATTAATTAACACGTTGATGGACACTTTCAATTAAGAAAAGTTGCACTGTCCATCAAAGTGTGTATCCCCGTGGTGTTTTCCTCCGTCGTGTTTTTATTCATGATTTGTGTCTAAATATACAACGATAATGTAATGATTTTGTCGAAACTCATACTTACTTTGTTGCTTTATTTCTAGGACTACTGAATTTACACTAGCAGCGTGAATTACAAGATGAGTTCTGATGGAACTGTACAAACCTGGATTAAAGATTATCCTGAACTTTATCATGACCCTGCTAGTAAAACGATTTACTGTTCAAAGTGCGAAAGCAGTATAACATCGAAACTAAGCAGTCTCAAGAGGCATATAAATGGACCGAAACATCAAGGAACCAGCAAGAAGCCGAATGAAGAATTTTATTTTGATCTTATAGAATTTTTAATTATGTGTAACATACCTTGGTTTCAAGTAAATCAACCCAGTTTTAAATCTTTTTTCCAAAAATATATTTGCTGCAATTGTAGTAACCGTAAAACGATTCCAGATGAATCGTTACTGCGGAAAGTTTACTTGGATCTTCTTTTCAAAAAGAAATTAAAATCAATTTATGATAACATTTCTGGTCAAAAGCTTTGGATTTCTTTGGACGAAACTACTGATTTTCTTGGTCGATATGTCGTTAACTTTTTAGTAAAACCTTTAAATGGTTGCTCACTAAAACCATTTTTAATAGCCTGTAAAGTTTTGAAAGTTGTGAATGGAAATACAATAAGTGAATTTGTGGTTGAATGTCTACAAAATATGTGGCAAAACTCATATGAAGACAAAGTAGGACATGTTTTAGTTTTGTGTAGTGACAGCGTAGCATATATGTTAAAAGCAGGGCGTCTCCTAAAGCAATATCTGCCAAATATGAAGCATGTTACATGTTTAGCACATGCTCTTCATCGCGTATCAGAGAAAATACGGGATGAATACTCGGATGTTAATGTTTTAATTTCAAATGTTAAGAAGATATTTTTAAAAGCCCCTAACAGGGTAAATATATTAAAAGAGAATTTTCCTAATATGCCTCTTCCACCTCAACCTGTTATAACAAGATGGGGCACTTGGTTGGAAGCAGCTTCATATTATGCCAAATATTATGAAGAAATTAAGACAGTTGTAGGACTATTAAGAAGTTCAGAGTCAATATCAATTAGAAATGCTAAAAATATTCTTAAAAAAGCGAATTTAAAAAATGACGTGATGTACATTGACGAATATTATAGAATTATTCCAATTGCTTTAAAGTCCATACAAACATCAAACTTATCTGTAGTACAAGCGTTGGATATATTTGACGAAGTAAGGGCTGTGCTAGGGTGGTGTTCATCTGAGCTAGTCAAGCTTAAACTTGAATATGTCATAAACAGGAATCCGGATCTCGATGTAATTAGAGACATACGTGACAATATTGTACAGGATAAGCAGGAAGAGAATCCGTCATTATCGCACTACAATTTTGTACCTCTTACCTCTGTTGACGTTGAAAGGTCTTTTTCTATGTAAAGACTGTCCACGTAAAAAAGTGGTCGACATAAAATTCTTAAAAAAAATAAAATAAAAGAAAAATGATGCCTGCCATTTAACAGTTAGGAGGCGGGATATGTAAGGTTTATTTTGGGACTACTTTCGATTTTAAAAATAATAACTACAATAAAATAGCCTCTAGCAAACTGGACAAACGTAAAATAATTTTGTACAATTACATTGAAAATCCTGATTGTCGCAAGCTAAGCTAGCTAAATTATTATCCGTTCCTAAATGTATCGTCCAAAAGGTATTGGCTAATTATCGCTCGAGGTTGACGGTGGAAAGGAAGAAAGGTTCGGGTAGAAAACACGGTTCCATGGATAAAAGTAAGGCAAGGAAAGTCATCGAGCACTTTAAGAAGAACCCAACGCAGTTCATTCGAGACGTCGCCAAGAAATGGAAGGTATCGAAGTCCTACGTCCTGAAGATCAACAGGGAGCAAGTTTACACTCGTATAAGGCGTCTAAAGTTCCAAATCGTGATGCTACTAAACAGAAAGTGTGTAAAACTCGAGCCCGAAAATTGTATACAAATTATTTAACGAAATTTGATTGCATTTTGTTGGACGACGAGACCTACGTCAAGGCAGATATCAAACAGTTGCCAGGGTTACAGTTTTACGTCGCAAATAAACGAAGAGGTATTCCCGATAAATTTTCAACCAAAAACCTAGACAAGTTTGCAAAAAAAAATTTAGTGTGGCAAGTCATATGTACATGTGGTTAAAAAAACAAATCTTTCGTTACAACTGGCACGGTTAACCAAGTCGTTTACATGAAAGTGTGTTTAAAAAAACGTTTATTGCCGTTCATAAAAACTAGGTACGCTCAGTCAGTCATATTTTGGCCTGATTTAGGTACTTGTCATTACGCGAAATCGGTTTTGACATGGTATGACGAAAATAATATCTCTGTTGTACCGAAATCTGCAAATCCTCCAAACTGCCCAGAACTCCCGTATTTAGAGAAATTCTGGGCAATAATGAAAATAAAACTAAAAAAAGTAATAAAATTGCTACTGATGTGCAACATTTCAAATAATATTAAGATACGACATGTAAAACGGTCACCGAAACCGATGTACAAAGATTGATGGAAGGAGTAAGAAGAAAAGTCAGGGCATTTTATTAGTCTAAATGTGTTGCACAAGTCTTGTATTATAATTTGAAGAAAACTAATGAAACCATTATATGAATATATTATTAAGTCGGTTTTGTTATTTTAATCATCTTATTTGTCGTTCTAAGGTCGACCACTTTTTTACGTGGACAGTCTTTATAAGTGGATTTTAAGTGTAAAAAGAAATAGTCTGAAAGTCGAAAACATGGAAAAACTTATGGTTATTTCATAACTTACTTATAGATTTATATGTATTTTTGTCATGTAGTTTTGCAAATTAGCTACTACGTAGGTGAAATACCTACGTACTTACCTGTAGCTTTTCACCTTTTACTTTAGTTTGTATAAGTACTTAAATACTGTCAAGTAAGTACCTATTTGTTATAGAAACTAAATTTTCATATTAGTTATTCAATAAGGGGGGAAATGTGTTATGTATATGGGTATACTACGTACCTATGCATTAAAAGTCAGTCATTACCGGATCGTCTTGTTACATTGACGCGCCTACCTACCTAACACTTTACATATCTCGCCGCCGCGGGTGAGGAAGAGACAGACATCATTCGTAACACTACGTCTTTAACTTATTCTACCTTAGCTAATAGTTTCCCTGCTTATGCACGACCCACACAGAGTTTCATGTTTCCTGACATCCCTAGCAAGAAACCCGCCTCATGCTATGAGGTAGTATACGTCTAATGTCATGCTACGTTACGACCCTATGGCATAAATTACCACGCATGTACATTAGACATTCAATTTCCCGACAGCAACAAATGTCTATAGTCATGCCTAGATGACACATAACATTGACAGCTGTAAGAAAATTTTCCTATCAATATTGATTACACGGCATCGGCCCCTTGCTCCCCGTAGATAACCAAGTTTGATAACTGGCTATGTACAAGGAAAAAATATTCTGGTTTTATAACCGGGTTATGAAACGGGATTTTTTTTTCCTCGTAGAAAACCTTTGTTTTATTCAGTTTTCTACCAGGAATTTCTTTTCTTGTTTGATAACCCGGTCATGAAACAGGAATTACTTTTCCTGGTAGAAAACTGTTATTTTATTTGGTTTTCTATAAGGAATAAACTTTTCTTCGTAGCTAACCTAGTTATCAAACGGGAATTATATTTTCCTAGTAGAAAACCGTCATTATAGGTTTTCTACGTGGTTTCGAAATTTTTATTTATTTGTGGAAAATTATGGTACTAAACTAGTATTTCAATAAAATTTTTTTATTTTATTGTTTAAACCAAAAGTATTACAACTTCGTAAGTACATTTTAATAATTTAAAAATAAGTATATAAGTATGTAAAAAAACTAAAAGAACGGATAAATTTTCTCAAGGCAATGCCCCACGGTAATTATGTTTTCTTGAAGTTGGGTTATTGCTTTATGTATACGGATATTTACCGCAACATCTATGGCTGCTCTCTTCTTAATTGTGAACCTTTTGTTCACTCTTGAATGTGAAATTCCGTAATATTTTGCGGCATTTTGTAGAACCGATAGTAAATGCGGAAGTGTAGGGTTTTTTCGGCCTACATAACGATTTAATCTGGAATTCCAGCCTTCTGCAAAGTTTGTCGTCCGGTGTTCTTGACCGTGACAGCACCAAATTTGTTGAAAGTTTGTGTCTTTTACCCAATTGTTCAACATATACTTGTTAAAGTTTTAGAAAAAACCCTACACTTCCGCATTTACTATCGGTTCTACAAAATGACGCAAAATATTACGGAATTTCACATTCAAGAGTGAACAAAAGGTTCACAATTAAGAAGAGAGCAGCCATAGATGTTGCGGTAAATATCCGTATACATAAAGCAATAACCCAACTTCAAGAAAACATAATTACCGTGGGGCATTGCCTTGAGAAAATTTCTCCGTTCTTTTAGTTTTTTACATACTCGTACTTATATACTTATTTTTTTAATTATTAAAATGTACTTACGAAGTTGTAATACTTTTGGTTTAAACAATAAAATAAAAAAATTGTATTGAAATACTAGTTAGGTACCATAATTTTCCACAATTAAATAAAAATTTCGAAACCACATAGAAAACCTATAATGACGGTTTCTACTAGGAAAATATAATTCCCGTTTGATAACTAGGTTAGCTACGAAGAAAAGTTTATTCCTCATAGAAAACCAAATAAAATAACAGTTTTCTACCAGGAAAAGTAATTCCTGTTTCATGACCGGGTTATCAAACAAGAAAAGAAATTCCTCGTAGACAACTGAATAAAAAAAAGGTTTTCTACGAGGAAAAAAAAATCCCGTTTCATAACCCGGTTATAAAACCGGAATATTTTTTCCTTGTACATAGCCAGTTATCAAACTTGGTTATCTACGGGGAGCAAGGGACATCGACAATTCAAAATTTTTAATTTACATTTCATTAATCAATATTACACGTTGCATTGAAGAAATCGACACCATTGGTCGCCCGCCGGCTTCGAAGTGGTGGTTGCTGATAGCCACCGGTCTTCACGCCGCGCCCTTTGTGCTCCAGCTGCATCATGACCCAGGTGGAGCAGGCCGCTCCAGGGGGTCCCGTTCCCGCAGTGTCATCTAGGCAGCCGTGTTGTGTTGCACATGAAAATAAGAAATGCATTAATGCACTTAAATGCCGCTGTTTACGTGAATACCCAAGCTAACGGGGTATTTTTTCGAACTTTAAAATTGTACTACGAGGGGTGATTGAAAAATTCGCGGCCTAAGTATGAAATCAAATCCAAAGATTTTAGTTAAAAAATTTTTTTTCTACGTAGTCCCCGCCGAGGTCCTTGCACTTATTCCATCTGGATTCCAGAGCCATTACACCACTTTTAAAAAAACTTTCCTCGAGGCCTTCAAAATAGGTGTCCACTTCGGCTTGGACCTCGTCGTTGGTAAAAAAATATTTACCACCCATGTGTTTTTTTAAGTTTGGAAAGAGGTGGAAGTCCGATGGTGCTAAATCGGGCGAATACGGTGGGTGGGGCAATAATTCAAACCCACAGTTGTGAATTTCAGCCATTGATTTCAGTGACGTGTGAACACGTGCATTGTCCTGGTGAAAGAGCACTTTTCTTGTCAACATTCCAGGTCTTTTTTTCTTTCATAACCTCTCGTAATTGGCGTAAAAGGTTGCAATAGTAGTCCGAGTTTATCGTGGTTCCTTTCTGAAGATAGTCAACCATTATTACTCCCTTTGCATCCCAGAAGACTGATGCCACGACTTTATTCGCCGACAAAATGGCCTTTGCTTTTTTAGGAGGCGGAGATCCAGGGCGAACCCACTGCTTCGATTGCTGTTTAGTCTCAGGCGTGTAGTGGTGGACCCATATCTGTCATAGTGACATATCTGTCCAAAAAATCTTCAGGGTTAGATTCATACAGGTCGAGGCAGTCGCGTGAAATTGTAACCCGAGTGATTTTTTGTTCCACTGAAAGGAGCTTCGGAACCCATCTCGCCGACACCTTCGAAAAACCTAATTCGTTGACTATAATGTTTTGGGTTCTTTCATAGGAGATGCCCACGATGTCAGCTATTTCCCTTACTTTTAATCGTCGATCTTTCATTATTATGTCGCATATAATTTCCACATTATGTGGATTGGTCGCAGTAGCTGGTCTCCCGGGGCGAGGGTCATCAGCGATGCTCACTCGTCCTCGTTTGAATTCAGCTGCCCACTTTTTTACCATCGTATATGATGGACACGGACAGGATTGCCCTAATACAGACTGCATTTCTTCAAAAATTTGTTTCGGAGTCAAACCTTTTTTATGAAGATATTTAATTACAGCACGTTGCTCCAAATTGTCCATTGTGAAAAATGTGTTGACACGTATTTTTAGATCAAGCTTAAAATTTATTTTAAATTTCCTCTCAGAATTGAAATTTCACGGGATGACAACTGAATAATGACATTATAAATATTAGATGTTATATACCAAAGAAAAACGACCAAGATCACCTATGTCCGAGGTGGGGATCGAACCCACGTACTCAGCTTTCGCGGCTGATGCCTGTACCCCTCGGCCACTCGGTCTTAGCAACCACCGGTCAAATTTCTCGGGTATATGCAATCCCTTACAAGGCTAGGCGCCTTTGACCATTCTCTGAGGGTAAGGGTGCCTTTCCACCAGAGATGTGCTATGCAGCTAAGCTGCGAAGATGTGATATCTACACTACGAAAATATGTGACCGTTTCCACCAATACTACGCTAGGTAGTTGTGCGAGGAAGATGCGCTACGAAGATGCGCCGCCGCAAAGTAGCTGTGCGAGAAAGATGCGCATCTCGAGCTATGCTATGTATCGATAGTAGGGAAACGACGGGGGCGGCGGCGCGGTGAGGGGAGAGGCGCACACGCGTCCTGCCGCGCTGTGCCGGCGACTCATTTAGTTCATTTCGTAAAGTTTAAGGAAGAAGGCGGCAACTGAATTAAATAAAATGGATGAAAAGCTAATAGACGCGGTCAAAAAATACCCCTGCCTTTGGGATACTAAGTTAGACACGTACAAATGTAATGAAACAAGGGATGCAGCGTGGGAGATAATTGTGAAAGAAACTAATTTTAAAGACAGTAAGTATACACACTTTTATTTAAATACATATGTAGGTAGGTATTTCGGTAGTAGGTAGGTTGTTAACAACTATTTAAACGCAATATTTGAATATTTGTCATTCAGGAGGTATATTAATTTCTTTGAGCGAGTCGAGATGAAATTCGAGTGTCTTGCCATGACACCCTTCCCTCGTTATTGAAGTACGAGCAATATATATCTCTAACTTGATAACTTCCAAAATTTGATATGTCATTGTAGTAACTAAGATTAGTAAATATTGAGGTATCACTTGTAGAAGAACCACTAAGGTAATCAATTTCTGTTTGAATTAAATAATTATGCAACACACACGATGCTTTTACGACTTTATCTACTGTTTCCACTTTGCACTCGAAATCTTTGCGATACACGTGCCATTTCCGCGCTAGTACACCAAATGTTGCTTCGACTATGCGACGGGCCCTTGATAATCTGTAATTAAATATGCGCTTTTGTGGATCTAATCGATCACGTGGGTATGGTCGCATAAAATTTTCCATCAAAGGGAAAGCTTCATCACCTATGAAAACAAAAGGTACTGGTTCTCCGCCTTCATATAATGGTTCGGGTTGAGGAATATTCAGTCTCTTTTCTCGCAGACGTCTTCCAAAACTACTGTCATTGAATATGCCTCCATCACTAAATCTGCCCATTGACCCTACGTCAACCATTATAATTTTTCTCTTAGCGTCAGCTAAACACATAAGGACAATGGAAAATCGATGTTTATAATTGAAAAAAGAGGATCCTGTATTTGCAGGACACGTGATGTAAACTATTGTAAACATGTTTTCCGTCAAGAGCCCCCAAACAATTCTTGAATTGCCATAGATCTTCAAATTCTTTTGCAATTCTTCTCCAATCATTTTCAGAAGGTTATGGCATAACAAGAGGCTGCAGTACATTCCATAGGGCCGTGCAAACTTCATCAATAATTTTCGACACGGTTGATATTCCAATTCTGAAATTTTCTGCCAATTTCGTAAATGAGAGACCCATTGCTAAATACCTGAAAAAAGAGATATGATTTTGATAAATATGAAAATTCAATGTTTTTTTTTACTTATTACCACCCGTATTCTTTTAGGTGAAACCGCGAAAAATCGGTGGAAACAGTTGCGAGACAGCCACCGCGAAGTATTGAAGAGGATAAAATCCAAAAAAAGTGGACAAGCTGCAACTAAAAAAAAAGAATGGAAGTATGAAAAACACATGGAGTTTCTTTTGCCTTATATGGCAAATAGAGATCGGACATCAAACTATGGCGACGAAACATCTACAACTGATGAGAGAAATAATGATGATTCTACGCAAAGTTCAGTGCTATCAGATAAAAGCCTAGATCAAAACCAATTTGAAGAAGATCTTCTGTTGAACTCGGAACAAGAAGAAACTGCCAATTTGATGGAATCGATACCACCACCTTCTAAGAAGAAAAGAAGTGACTTAACAGAGTTACTGCAACTTCATCGAGAAAACCAAAAACGACACCAACAACAACGCATTGAATTAAAGGAAATGCTAAGTAGTGCAAAAGATGATTATGATGAAATAGACCACTTTTTCTTGTCGCTGGCGAAAACCACTAAGAAATTTCCCGGTTACTTACAAGCACGAGTAAAAAGAAGTTGTTTCAACGCAGTAGCAGAAGCCGAAGATTCGCATCTCTATAGTCAGCATACCTATGGTTATTACACAAACACTGGTGAATCAAGCTCACAACAAAATATTAACAATTCCCAACAGTTTGAGATGATACCGCCACAGACACTGACAGTTTCAGAACCGCAAACCATTCAGGAAAATACGAACAATTTAACAGAATCAGCACCGACAAAATCTTAACTAATTTTAAACTAATTTTAAAATTTGAAACGTTGATTTCTCTCTATTTTCTTTAATATTTGTAAAATGTTCTTAGTGTTAAGTAAATGATAAAAAAAGCTGTATTATTAATGACTGATTATTAAACTGTACTTACTTTAAACAAACCGCTAATCTTTCCTTAGAACTGATACATTTTCTGTAGTGAGTATCTTCCTTCTTGATATATGGTTCGATCAAATTATGTAATGATTCAAATGTACTTCTTGTCACTCTGTAAGAATTCTGGAACGTCTCATCGTCAGCTGTTTGGAATAGTGTAAAGAATTCTGAGTGTATTGAGTGATATTTAATATGATTTCGTAACCAGAATCTATGTTTTCTTCGTCGGAGTAAAAAGCTGAACAACAATTCATCTTCCTCCATGAGTTCTTCTTCGCACATTGCGAGATACAAAATAACTTTTTGCTTCCACGATGGCATGTCTACTTTCAGTGAAAAACGCGGGCATTCTGTAGGTACTCTGCTCTGCACATACATAGCACGCATCCATAGCACGCATCCATAGCACACATCCATAGCACGCATCATTCCATACAAAAAACATATCTTAGTTGAATCCGTTTCCACCAGTGCTAAGCTATGTGCACCAATGAATATGATTGGTGGATATCAAACGCATCCATAGCATCGTAGCATAGCACATCTCTGGTGGAAAAGCAGCCTAAGCAATACATGCCTGCACGGGGGCATTTTCGCGAGAACAGTCACGGTTACAAAGTGGAGTCGAATGGAATTTTTGTTCCTAACCTACTTAAATATTAATTTAATTGATTACTTAAACTCATATATTTGCAGGATATCACAAAATATATGATAATACAACAATATATAGATCAAAAAAGGATAATTATTGCCGACTACTTTGCATATCAAGATTCCACTTTGTTACTTTTTCTAAATGAAATCATTGATAATACAATCCTTGTATTGTATTTGTCTTTATGTATTCAATTTATTAACAGTTATATGGTATACATGCGACAGAAGAATATTTCCATTTTTTATTTCAAACGGAAACATCTCCACTTTGTTACTTGGTAGTCCTTTCTGTTAGGATTTTTTGGCATTATTCGTCTTAGGTCATATGATGCATAGTTATTTTAAATTTTATTTATTTAAATAAAAGGCCAAGAAATACGAATCAGTCTTATTATTCGTCATTACTTATACTAAGAAATAAAGAAAAAATAATTTTTCACGAAACAAAATAGGACAGTTATAAAACTGAACGCATCAATTACAAAGTGGAATAGCAAAGGAAAATTCACAATGCGAAAACAAATCAACTATATATAGGTACTCCAGAAAGCCTCTGTATCAGATAGTTAGTTAATATAGCTTTAGTGTGCACATAAAATGATGTAAAAGACACGGGAGGTAAAAAAGAAAGCCGTCCCTCGCCTGCGGCTCGGGTTGCAAAAGTCAGCCATATCGGCCTTTCTTTATTTTACCACCCTTATTGCTCTAAGTACTATTATGTGTTTAATTACTGCCATTAAAACATTTATCACATATGTAGTGTATACTGTGTACTTTTCCGGTACAAGCTCGACATACGAAATTTTTACAGCTAATACACTGAACCATGTTATTTTTGTAAGACAGTTGGCGGAGATTACACAACCAGCAAACAAAATGCCGTGTAACCACTGTTTTTAACGACGGGGAAGAGTTTCGGCTTTCTTTATGTGTGGGTAAAAGGATTTTCACTCTCTTCTGTTTCGGCGCCATAAGATTGAGCTGTCCGTCTAATTTCCTTTTAACAACTTGACCATTTGAAGTGCTCGATGCCGGTGAAAATATGTGTCGCTTTGATGAAAGTGTAACAGCATTCATGGAATCATCTCCATGTGGCTCATTCATCTCATTATCTTCGATCCAGACTGAAATCAATGAGTAAAACTTTAAAAAAACGACTAAATAATGTGTATTATTGAAAAATATACCTCGGTACAAGAAAATAGGAACAAACCACTTAACATGAGCATAAATATGAAATAATATAATATTCTCAAAATATTCCTAAATTTAAAAAAAAAGTATTATCCACGACGAGACTTTGCTGTGAAGGAAGGAAGCGAAAATTAAGCCTTACAGAATCAATTGTTAATTGCGGCACACTCTTAAAATCGTGCTATTAATACAATATTAATTTTCTCCAGCCTTAAAAATCACCTGGTGCAGTCGCCTTTATACTTCCACTTTGTAACTATGGAGTTCCACATATATGTAACCCAACAAAGTGGAAGTAACGCGTCCATGGTTCACGATCTAAAACTTTGAATTACCGACTGTTAATAAAAGTATTTCTTTATGCTGAATAATACAATCGATAAACAACCTATTAATATATTGAAAAACAGTTGAAGTACAAAAATAAAACCAACTTACCTGCTTAAGTCGTCGGTTACAAAGTAGACACTTGTTTTTGCACGGTTACTCCTACGAGTTTGATTCTCAACTGGCAACATTTTAAAATGGCTGACTATGTGAAGTTTTAATGACGTCTAATCCTGGTGTTGCCATATGTAAAGTTTAATTTCTACTTTGGAAGATTTTTGTTTACTTTTTGAAAAATAATGGTTACAAAGTGGATTTCCACTACCACTTTAAATCATGGGACAAAATTAAATTCATTGTTTTAATATATACGGGTAGCATTCTTTATTGCAGTACGTTTTTAATGTATACTGCTTTATGAACTTAGACCAATATCATGCCATAAAATGGGATCTGATATTAAACCAAGCATAAAAAATGTATTTGAAATGTCGTTGATCGAGTTGGGACATGCCACAAAGTAGGGGTAGCCGCGTAGAAAAAAAATATTTTATACATAAATTAATATTAAACAATACATTCAATCGGATCTTTTCAAATAGTAAATGAAAATTGGAACCAAACTGTATATTTACATTTTCCAAATTATGCCCACTTTATTTTTATTTACTTCGTAAATGTATGGGACAAACTAAATTTTGAGTGTATCTCTTCTCGCGAAAATGCCCACCTCCTATTAGAATACTTTACAGTTTTCTAGAATAGCTAGAGAGAACTGGTGCTGCCATCTATTGAACATATTGTGAAAGTAGGTACAAATTAAAATATTTATTAACTAAATATTTTGATTTGTACTTTTTTAATTTTTCTCCAGTAGTCACACTACTTAATACTATATAAATTATAAATATTAGATGTCATATACCAAAGAAAAACGACCAAGATCACCTATGTCCGAGGTGGGGCTTGGATAGTTTTTCTGTAATAGCAATTTTAAAATGTGTAATAAACCCCGCTATATAAAATACAAGTTTTTTTAATAACTTTTGAACGCAACGTCCTAAAGCTATGAAATAAAGTGCAAAAGGGACAGAACAACAAAACAAACTTTTTGATGCAAAGAAAATTGAAATAGAATTAATAACAAAGAAGATATTATTTTTTTCTATTTCGAAAATAGTCGTACAGAGGTTACCTTTGCAGTATAATATCTCGGCTATTATTTATTATTGTGTGTGATGTTTCCTAGATAATTTTCTTATTTAAGCGTATTTTGTACAATTAATTAATAATAAGTGTACGTCATAATGACACAACATCCATTCAAAATCTTACAAAGTCCTAGAAAGTTTAAGCTTTGGAGACGTTTATCTCGGTAATTATTAATTTTAGAGATTTTTATGAAATTTGCTTGCTTATTTTAATCCATTTAATAAAATTCTAATAAGAATTTTGTGATTGCTGCATTTTTTTAATTTTCGAAGTCCAGCCATACCGAGGTTTTTTTTTTTTTTTAATGCTATAGGTGGCAAACGAACAGACGAATCGCCTGATGGAAAGCGATTAACGTCGCCCATGGACACCCGCAACACCAGAGGCGCCGCAAATGCGTTGCCGGCCTTTAAGGAGGGAGTACGCTCTTTTCTTGAAGGTTTGAAGGTCGTATCGGTCCGGAAACACGTGACAGTTCGTTCCAAAGTTTAGCTATGCGAGGCAGGAAGTTACGAGAAAAGCGCCTTCTGCCATCGTATTTCCGACCCTGACTCCTTCGTGGTCCTCAACAGGACCCTCACGACCTCGGAATCCGTCTCCAGGATCCGGAACTCGAGCCAATTCCTATCTTTGTCTGTAGCCGCAATGTCCAAATGCCTATCGCGCAAGGCGTTCAGCAGTTTAACATTGCGACACTCAAAGGATAGGAAGTCGCTCGCGAAAACCTGGGTCCGAATCCCGGGGTTGACAAAGTCGAGGGTCCTGTCCAGGGAGTGTATACTGTAGGTTCCGAAAATCGTTATTTCCTAATTGCAGTTAATACCATTCGCATTATTTCTCATTTTATATTTTTCTCGTAATCTTCCTTTCCCTATAGCAACTTTAGTCATTCGCATATTTTTCCATTCTTTTTTTTTAATGAAAAGCCTATTTTCCCGGTATGTTTCGTAACCATTCGCATATTTTTCCATTCTATTTCTTTATGAAAAGCTTATTTTCCCGGTATATTTTGTAACCATTCGCATTATTTTCCATACATTTTTTTTATTAATAGCTTAATATCCCTATATATTAAATAAATAAATAATAAATATACAAATATACAAGTATTTTTTATAGCAAATAAGTAATAGTAAATACTCTAAGGTAAATTGATGATTAGTAAATACTCTAAGGTTGAAAACTAGTTGATTAGGCATATAAACGTTTAAATAATCATAGATACTAGATAATAATCAATATGCATACTCTTCAACATACGCATCAATTGTCATATGTGACATAACATAATTCAGTCGTTGTGAGAATATAATTCTTGTCTTCTCGAAAAAGTAATTTGTTAGGACTTTCAATGGCATCAAACAATTTGGAAGATAGTGTTGCAACTTTTAGCTTTATTGAAAGCAACCGCAGAGGTAAAATTTTGATCAAGGGCGGTCGGAGGCATTACTTAAAACGCGAAAATCACAAATGCCGGACTTCTGTATGGACTTGCGACAAGGTTGGTCATTGCTATGGCTCAGTATTGCTCAACCCTGACAAAACTGAGATAATTCGAGAGCGCGAACATTGCTGTATACCAGACCATGAGAGCATTGACATAGAGCGCAGCATAATTATTTTAAAAAAGAAGGTGACTACGTCATATAAACCAATCCCAACCTTGTGGAAGGAAGAAATGAGGCAGTTTATGACCGAAGAATATGCAGACAAACTGCCGAATGCCGATTCTACGCAACAAAAAAGATAGTTTACAGAGCCCGCCGCGAGGAAGAATCTTTTGAATGCTGCGGAGACATCCTGGTACCAGAAAGCTTAGCCCAGGACTGGCTTTGTGTCAAAGAAGACGACTTTTTAATATTTGTTACTGAAAATGCCAAGGAATGGCTCGCAAATTGTAAGAAGTTTTTTGCAGACGGTACTTTTCGGATCGTTCCAGAACCGTTTGTGCAATTGTACACTTTTCATGCGGACATTGGGTCTACTGCTGACCACACAAGAGTACTGCCTTGCATCTATGTCCTATTACCTAACAAGCAGCAGGAGACCTATGAAAACATGTTTGAAAGTTTTCAACAAAACATTCCTTGGTTTCAACCTGATGAATTAAAAGTGGATTTTGAGAAAGCGGCAATCAACGCGTTCCGCAAACTGTACCCGTTATCAAAAATCACCGGATGTTATTTTCATTTTTCGCAAGCAGTGTACAACAATGCCGAAAAATTTAATATATTATCCAGACGCGAGGGTTGTACCTATGTAGCAAAATGTGCGGCCCTTGCCCATTTGCCAGCCTTAAAAATTCACGAAGGTTGGATCGAAATTTCGTCAAACATGCCACAAATGCCAGGCATCCAAGACTTTAATGAATACATGTCATCGCAATGGGTTCAAATAGATATGATCCAAATAGTATCATGCTTTAAGCAACGTCACCGAACGAACAACGTGACTGAGAGCTGGCACAAAAAGATTAATAATATCATTAAAAAAATTCTAATATTTTATTAGTGCTCTCAGAACTGAAGGACGAGGCACAGGCAGTGGATTTCCAAGAGCTACAAAATGATGTTCGCCCTGATGTCTTTCGGAAAAGGGCTAAAAAATACATTGCAATGGATATGAAAATCGACAATATTGTCAATAATTTTCTGCTGGGAAAATATGACATTAAAAAAACCATCTCACTTTTGGCCTGCTTGAAGTATTAATATGCTTGTCAGTTAAGTTAATGAATACTAATTTTAACTTTCACAATTGAAAATAGTTCATTTTTTTTAGTCGATTTTTTTTAATGCAGCCAAATAGCCACTTTGAAATTTTCACATGAAATCGGGGTCAAAAGAAAAAATTAAAAATACAGTTGGGTTTAGAATTTCAGCGGCTATTTGGCTGCATTAAAAAAAAGACCAGTAAAAAAAAGAACTCAAGATTGTCAATTGTCACTCATATATTTATACAACATATTTTTTAAGAAAAAAAAGTAGGAATTTCTTTAAGTTTCAATAAACGATATTAATTTATTCCTATTTATTTATTTATATGAGCCTTCAGTGTTCCACTACTGGGCAAAGGCCTCCCTGCTCTCCTTTCAACCATCCTTATCTTGACCTGTTTATAGTAAGGTATATTCGGGTAATTTCGAAAGTCGGCTAATTTCGAAAATCACAGGAAATCACCCTTAATTCTGTCGTCTTAAAGTCTTATTATCGGCATTACCCTACGATTTTTAACATTCGGAATTACCCGAATACACCTTACCTACATTGTTGTAGAGGCTGGAAAGTAAGCAATAGATGAACGAGTTTGTTTGAAGGCCGACCCTATTGCACTTTTAGCCGAGGCTAAACATTGTGCTTTTCACGACAACTGCGAGGAAATAAAACACATTTTTCATAATTATTAAAAATTAGACACATTTTTATGTGGCTGAACACCATGACTCTTGTGCCACAAAAATTAAAATAAAAACAAGCAGTCCGAGAAAATTTCTCTGAAATAATTTTCAAAACTTAAATAGATGTCATATACTAAAGAAAAGAACTCACACCACTAGTATATAGTAGTGTTACTACTTTAAATAACAAATCAAAAATATTTAACAAAATAATTTGATTTGTTTCAACAAAAATGTTGAATTTTCAAAACGTCGTATCTACCTATGAAAACCGTGTTTAGATATGACCTTTTAGTTTACGTTCAACATTGTTGTACTGTTCGTGACGTTCATAGATGTACAACTGTCACAATTTGACAGCCATACGTCTATAGGCAATTTTCCGTACTGTGTTTAGTCAAACAATCACCACATTTACGAACAGTGTCGTGAAAAATACATAGAATGGGAATAATGCGAATGGTTAAAAAACATATCGAGAAAATAAGCTACTAATAAATACATAGCATGAGAAAATATGAGAACGGTTAAAAAACATATCGAGAAAATAAGCTACTAATAAATACATAGCATGGGAAAATATGAGAACGGTTAAAAAACATATCGAGAAAATAAGCTACTAATAAATACATAGAATGGGAAAATATGAGAATGATTATAATTGCTATTGATAAATGAAGCTTACGAGAAAAATAAAAAGTGGAAAAAAATGAGAATGGTATTAACTGCCATTTAGGAAACTACAGTATACACTCTGTCCAGGACCACGTAGGAGTCTAAATCAATGGCGAGATGGGCTGCAGCCAAGTCAGTAATAGGTACTACCACCGGCATTTTCCTATCTTCGCACACCCTCACACACTCAAAACACACACGCACACACCCACACACAAACGTACACACGTGCCCACACACCCACACACACACTCTCACACACTCTCACACTCAGAAACAATAATAAAAACAGATAACAAAAAACAACAAATAAATAAACAAAAAGCAATTAATAACTAAAAAACAAAACCACTGAAACAAACAAAACAATTAGAAACTTAACGAGAACAATTAGGAGCAAGATTTTGGAAAATTTCATTCACTTCGGAGGCAAACTTCACATGAAACGAGTTATAACATGAATTTTACGTCACCGCTTAGGTAACCTCCCTGCGAGGGCTGTTACCCGCAAGAATTGCGGGACTAAAATATGTCCAAGTTCTATAATTTTAAATTGAACATCACCAAATACCTGGCGCCGTTGATGGCGCGCCATGTAGAGCTTGAGTTGGCGTATTTTTATGTGTGCGAGCACGGGCTCAAGGCTCCACCGCAGCAGGTAATGGAGCGTCTGACGAGATCACGAGACGCTTCAACCCTAACTCTGCGAGCCTTGAGTTCCTCCAGCTCCACACAGGAGTGACGATCGACCCCGCCCTTCGCACATCCACGGTTCTGCTGGATGTGGCGAACGTCACCAAATTGCTAGGCGGCCGCTTCGAGGGCCGCCTAGCAATTTACAGAAAATTCTATATGGCCCACCATGGATATTTTAGCGGGGTCAAAAATCCGGCAGCATTTTCTGGGTCTCATATTTGCAGGCGTATGAGACCACCAGCCACCTGCTGCCGGATCACAATGACCAAATGTTTATTTTTGGGTATGTTCTCACCAGGGGGTACCCGGATAAAGACCAACTGAGCCAGCGTACTCGAGCGTGGCTGGCTCAGTTGCGTCAATACGTAAACGGCCAAAAGAGTGCTGGGGATTTACGTGTGGAGATTGTGGTAGAATTCGGGGCTGCCACCAAAATCCCCAGCACATACTTCGATATCGATTCGGGTATCCCCAATTCGACAGGCGGGGTAATAAGGGCGATGGCCGAAGCCCAATGCCTAGCTGAAATCGGAGGGTGGAAAGAGTACGTACAGGCACGTGAACCGAGTTTTCGCGTACGAAAACTTATTATACTGCTGGGTCGAAGATAACCCCCAGCGATACGACGCGGCATTTGTGCGGCCGCTCATGACGGGAGCCGAAGTCGACGACCCGACCAAACTTGTGCGGGTCATTAATTTGCCCGCCGACTTCGAGCTCCCGGCCGCATCGTTCGACCGTCTAAATTTGCCGCCCAATTACGCCCTGTTCCTCCGATTCCTGTACGTGCAGACGGCCCACAGAGATTGAAAGATTTAAGGGGGTGGCACACGTCGAAGTTCTGTTCCGGGTGTTAGGTGCGGCCCGAGACTACTTGATTCAGGATCGCACGATTGGCTACGCATCGTGCGATCCTGAATTTTATTTCCGGTACAGTAGGATAGTGCAAATGATGTACCTAAGTACCAATTAACAACTCGAGCGAGCTCATCGCCAACAAACTGCTCCGCAGTTTGGCGAATCATTTGTATTGTGGTATACTTTGTTGTTTAATGTTATAAAAAAAATAAAAAATTTATAGTTGTTCAAGGCGGCAGGTCGCCGCCGAAACACAAGTGGCGGCGTCCGAGGTGGTGCACGCGATCTTGGAGCCCCAGCGACAAATAGTTAGATTTGCGCTGGCGAGCGTTCCACGCACCGAAAAGCTGGAGCGGGAGATAAAGGAAATCGTAGAGAAGGCCGTCGACATTTTTCCGGCGTTCTTCATGGGGAGGCAATTTCCCTTGTCGTAAAAGACCTTAACAAAGTCGCCTGTCGACTTTGTTAAGGTCTTTTACGACAAAGCCGATGTCGACGGCTATCCAGAGTCGGCTGAATTTGGCCCAGTATCGTTAATTAATACTTTCAGGGTTGGGCAGTATTTCAATTACTTGTATTTGAAATACAAATACGTATTTTGTATTTGTATTTCAAATACTGCTTGACAAAGTATTTTGTATTTGGTATTTCAAATATCACACTCACATGTATTTTACATTTGAAGGTATTAAAATACATTTGCACAAAATACATTACTTAAATGATTTTATTTGTGTTAGTCTGTTAGTCCCTTTAGGACACTGTGATCGTAACAATAGCAACACTGAGTGAACGTCATAGTCAAACGTCAATGCCAGTTGGCCAACCGCGAAATACGAAGTTCGCAAATTTCGTCCCTATCACACCACGAAGGCGTCATTAGAGTGACAGAGACAAATCTCGGAAATGTGCGAACTTCGCGGTAGGGCCCCAGGTGTCAAGTGTCAAATCACTTGGTTCGTTTCGGGGTATTTATCTGGAGAGTTAATACCACAGATAAAATATAGGGAAGATTCCGTGTATTAAGACATACCTGAACAAACTATTGTCATCCTTTACCATCTCAGTATGTATTCCATAAGGAAAAAGAGACAAACAAGGTAGTTCTACTCGGTCGTGAATTATATCACCGACTCCATTTTCTTAATTTTTCTTGAACAATGCTACCAACCTGACTAGATAAAATGTCATTACTATTAGTGTTGTCCAGTCTTCATCGTATGCTTTTATCGGCAATAATAATATTTTTACCAAATTAGGTAGCGATGAACAGTGCGAATAAACCTTATTTCCTACCCAGAATCACGATCTTCTGCGATCCTTAATATGTCATGATTTCTAAATCTACACTTTAGGATAAAAATAAAATCACAAAATTAATGAAATATTTTCTTTAATTAAAATGTCAAATGTCATAAGAAGTGTTCTGTCTAAAACGTATGCCACTAGTTGGCGCCACTTAGCGGTAAGGTCCCGCTAAGAAACACAATTACCTAGCCTCAAAGAACAACTAACTAGAAGAAGGTCATTTTATTTTTTTACATAATTTTATTAACTTGTACAAATCATTTAAACACGAAACTATAGGCGCTCTGAGAATTTAGACAAGTTTCTGGACCTGACGCCTCAGTGCTGCCGCCCTGATGAACGGCATTTCAGAAAACCCTCATTATAACATGTTTTACGGAACTTATCATCCCTTAAAGCATACCTAACAATTTTCGTATGATGGCTTCTTTATAATTAATCAGTCTACACAAGTATCACATGAGTGTCATTATTAAACTAAACTTACTTTACTTTCTGGTTGACATGACATTGGATGATTACCAAATATGGTGGGTACTACGTCAGAATGTAATCACTTATGGGTACGCCCTTGCCTGAAACAACAGCTTAAAAATGTGCGGAGCATATTTTTGAATACTTTTTAGGGCACCAGTCGTCTGCCTTTTTGATATTTTTGACCCATATTAGCCTTTGTTCAGTGTCCTGTGGAAACCTGTTGGAAATTAAAAACATCGATTCATTTTCTGAGTTGGCTATCAATAGATTTATCGATATCACGATCGATCGCTTAAGTACAACACTATGCAATACAAATATTTGAATCCCACTATTTATAATTACATTACGAATGCAAATACGAATGGTTAATTCACAAAGCTACACACATGTATCCGGCAACAAATATTGAATAAGATTTTCAGTTACTTTTACCTTAATAAGGTTCGAAATTTTAAAATTCAAGTCAAAACTAAATTACCGGTGAAACGTAATGTCTTTATTTTGTTCATTCAGGTAACCCTGGCGGTTTTTACACCATGGAACCACACAAGTCATCACTTTTATCACATTCCGTGCACTTATCGAACAGAAATATACATGAAAAGCTTTATTTTAATCACT
This sequence comes from Thaumatotibia leucotreta, assembly GCA_025490895.1. Taxonomy (NCBI): domain Eukaryota; kingdom Metazoa; phylum Arthropoda; class Insecta; order Lepidoptera; family Tortricidae; genus Thaumatotibia; species Thaumatotibia leucotreta. The sequence continues at coordinate 20,457 of JALPQI010007728.1, read as the reverse complement.
TTTACTATTTCCGTTTTAGGTGCACTAGTATAGCCAAACAAAGATCGTTGACAGGCATTGCTGGCGTCACCCACAGATATAATAGACTCGGTCTATTAAATTAATAAGTCTATGGTTAATACGACATTTCGATCAGTGTTGCAAAAGTTACCGATTTATCGGTAGAACTCCCGATTTAGTCAAAAAAATACCGATAACACGATTTTAGGGTATAACCTCCCGATTAATACCATTGCTGTACATTATATTCAAATTTGACCAATTTTCAGGTTTAAATTAAACACAAAATGTAGCATGCAAATAAAATTGTAGGTACCTACATGTCTGGCCAACGAATCGTGTCATCGTGTCGTGTCACAAGACTTAATTCAAATTCTTTGGCAACAATTTTAGCTGTTAAAAAGCCTTCATAGGCTTTCCGTAACTGTTTTTGTGTTCAACGTTTTAACGTTGCCCCACTCTTCCGCCAATGTCGAAAGTGTATTTTCATCGATCAAATTAATGAAAACTTCTCAACGCAATAGATTGTCGACGGAATCCATAATTGGCATTTTGCACACGAAAAAATCCTATATATTTGTTATGATTTCCCTATTCAAAAAGAATTGCATATGAAAATGACTGAAAAATAATTTCCCTATTTCTACCGATTTTTTGTAGCCGGTAGCACCGATTTCTTAGATGTGAGTTTTGCAACACTGATTTCGATGCAAATGACCGCTATTTGGTTACCTCTTCTGTTGTTCTACAATACCCCATTGAATTACTGACACTATGAAATGTCCATTAAAATATGAACCTTAGTTGGCTAGGTATACTTACAATGAATTAGTGCAAATGTATGAAGTTACATTACTGCATCATACCTTTTAAATGAAGTGTTGGAATTGCAATTGCACATGGTCTTCTGTTTCGGTTGATGTATTTTTGTTTAAATTGAACATGTTATTATATTATTGCCACCGATGTCATATTAGAAATAAAAAATATTTTTATTTTAAGGTTTATCGGCGTGACTAATGCACATACTCATCCTAAATTTTATTTTAGCTTTCTAGCTAGGTATGACTGCCATGACTGGGCTAAGTTGCGGACAAACTGACAGACAGACAGATGGGTATGACGAAACTATAAGGGTTATTAGTTGACTACAGAATTTTGAAACGGGGTTATATTTAACGTAATAAATTTCCCTAGTGATCACTTTTTTGCTAATCAGAAAATGTTGGCGACGCCAGCGTAGCGCGTGCCGTGGTCGGCCATTTTTCATTCTTCTTCCATTTTGATTTGGACTGGCGTTGCCGTTGCATCCGCGTGCAGGCCTGTTGTGATTGTGACGTGTAAAAAAAGTTTTAAATTAATGTGCATCTCGATTATGGGCGATGAAGTAACTACTTAAATAAATTTCATTGTAATACTAATATGTGTTCAGGTAGAAACTAGCTACAGATACCTATTTACCGAGAAATTGTCGTTTGTAATGGCATTAGGCATATCGGCATTCTTTGATTTCTCCGCAAATGTCCTTTGCTGGCTGGTTATTACAATTATACCTAATGATGACAGGCTCTTTGATGATTTGGGGCTGCATGTCCGCACAGGGTGTGGGCTGTCTTCAATTTATAGATGGAACTGTCAATGCTGAAAAATACAAAAGAATCTTGCAAGAGAGTTTGCTGCCGTCTATACGAAAGTTAAAGTATAAAAATGCGTATACTTTTCAACAAGACGGTGCCGCATGCCATACCGCTAAGGCAACGATGGCGTGGCTGAAGGCTAAGAAAATTCCTACCATGTCGTGGCCGTCCAGCAGCCCGGACTTATCTCCAATAGAAACATTATGGTGGAAAATTAAGAAAAAGTTTCGAAAAGACCCTTCTCGATCAAAAGCTGATCTTAAGGAGAAACTGACATGTGTTTGGAACGGAATATCCGCTGAAGAGTGCAGAGAGCTGGTAAATACAATGCCGCTCAGGATTAAGGTAGTCCAAGATGCAAAAGGTGACGCCACAAAGTGGTAGACGTTTTATTCTGCGTTGGAAACACTGAAGACGAACTTTTTTGCGTGAATTTTTTTTCCTTTTTTTTTTATTACTAAGGACGGTTATTGTTTCTTTTCAGTTACTAAATAAAATACCATTTACAATTTATTTTGTTTTTACATAACTTTCAGTTACTCTATACACCCGAGTCATACTGAATTTTTAGATTGAAGTTAGGTTAGTACATTTTTTTCTTACTAGACGAGCTCATTTGCATTGGGGCTCGTAGACAACAATATATTTAATACATAAAAACTTATATACATAGAAAACACCCAGGACTCGGGAACAAATATTCGTGCTCATCACACAAATAAATATAAGGGTTATCTTATCTTATGTTTGGGAGGCCCTTTCTGATAGTCTCTTTCGTAAAAACTAGTGCCTCGTCAATTCTTGGGATTAGGTGCCACGTAGACCCCAGGCTGCTAAGAGGGCAATTACACAAAAGATCCCTATGCACGCAGAGAAATATCTGGCTACTAACACGAGAAAAAACGCTACTGTAACTAGAACTTCTGTTTGCAGTCGTGACAGCAAGACTCGCGAGTTTACTTTACAAAAACCATTCTGTTATTATTTTTAATTATTGGTTTATTAACCCATTCAGGGCCAAGGACTCAGCGTATGGGTCATGATTCAACGCTTCCGTATGGCCCGTGACTCGCATGCGAGTCATCAGTAAATTCTAAATAAAATAAAAAGTAAACTTATATTGACACAATTATGTTTGTGTGATTGAATCTAACAACCACTTTCACTAATTACGTTTAGTCATAAAATGATGAGTACGATTTTTTAAATGAAAATGGGGTCTTGAATATTCAAGTTTGATTTACTGTAAGTATAATATAGTAAAAATATCAAAATTGTAGATGCATACGTTTTGTAAGCACACAGACATATTCACATTTCAAAAATATGAAAAATATATTTTTATAGAAAGTTATGAGTATGACTCAGGGTATGGGTCACCGTGGCCCGGCGCTGTCTGTAAAAACTACTAGTGTTTACGTGAGAGACGCAAATAAGCTTTATTGGCCGGTTTTAAAGCTTGTTTCACGTTGAAGTCGTTTGGTATTGTAACATTTTTCAACCGATGACCTTATGGATGGTGGCAAGCAATATTTGTATTGGCCAAACTTTGTACGATTATATCTCATTTTCTTTGAAGGGTAAGGCAACCAGGTTTCTCCGCTGTACTTTTATATACTTACGTAACATAAAATGGTGTGGTCATTGTAGTGTATAGGCACAGAATATATAAAGTACAGAAGCTTCACTGCTTTGATGTTCGCAAATGCCGGCTTTTTATGTGCCTACACAATTATTATTACCAAACAAAACGGCGCGCGAAGCGACGCGAGCATCTGAAATGGGCTGTATTGCGTGGCGGAAAGGTCGTTATTAGCAGCATTATAAGCCGCACGCCGTCGTAAACAGGGCTGTCAATTATTGAAAACGAATTACTTAAATAACGAACGGCGCTATGAGGCGTCTGACAAATACATTACTGCAATGATATCTACGGCGTTAATAGCATTCGTCTTGATAGCTAATTCAAAAATTTTGTTCATGTGTGATTATAGAATTTACCTACGCATTTCATACACGTGATTCAAAAATATTTGTCTCTACTTGGGCGGCACCTTCTTTGTGCTTCGGCCGCGCGTGCCCGGGCGGCATTTTTTGAGGTATGAGTGAGATAGCAACACGACTTTGCTAACTTAAGGTGAATATCCATCCGAATAATCCTGATAATAACACGAACATTCTAAAAATAACTGTAGACAGTATGCGAGGTGTGCAGAAATTAATATAACTTCTTAATGCATTTAAAAAGAAAAAAGAACGAATTACGTTAGGTACCTACGCATTCATTACAAAAGCAGCATAAATCAGTAATGGTTTAATCACAATCGTAAGGCAGACGTAATACGGCATTTTCTCTTAAGTGTATGTATTTGATATTATGGGAATAAAGTCAGACAACTACTTAAATAAATGTTAGGCCAAAAGGCGCGAAATTCAATAGTAGTAAGTATGAGAGAACGAAGTTTTTTACATTATTTAAATGTACCGCTTTTTTACTGACCAATTTGTCCGTCTATAAACCGTTTCGTCTGCAATTTTTTGAAGTAATAAGGGAAATATAATTTAGTAACGATTTATTCGTTGGCGACTTTACCCCTCCTCCTGTGCTGTGTTTAGTGATTGCAATTTTTAAGACGTTGGCTTTGTATTACCGGAATTTGAAATAGTTTTTTAAAAGTAATAAACGAATAGGACTCCGTCTGCAAAGTCGCCTCCATCCATTGTTTTTGACTGCGTAAACAAATTTAGTGATTTTATAAAACAGGTGACATGGCATGTTTTTGACACACAATGACATTTTTTTCTTATCTCTGCTACTTGCACGGCCTCTATAATAATTGTTTCTAAGAATTTAAACAAAGGTCGCCGCAATCCTTTATATCTTTGCACATGCAGTGCTTATCGGCAAACAGACATCTGTTTGCCGATCAGGTCATAAAAGTACATATACATAATATTTTCTTCGGTTACCGTGAGGATTACACATGAAATAAAACTATGAAAACGGATAAACTCGCGTATATTAACTAATTTTAACTTCATTCCGACGTTTCGAACACTTTACAGGGTTCGTGGTCTGCGGATGATGGTGGTTTTAATAGTTTTATTTTACATATACATACTTCAATAAATATGTGATTTATACTTCTGATAAGAGGAATAAAACTTTTAAGACAAAGTAATAGTGAAGCAAGTACCTTCTACTTAGTCGTTAAAAAGTTTGCCGATAAGCACTGCACGTGCAAAGATATAAAGGATTGCCGCGAACTTTGTTTAAATTCTTAGAAACATTTATTATAGAGGCCGTGCAAGTAGCAGAGATATGAAAAAAATGTCATTGTGTGTCAAAAACATATATAGTTATCGCGGGAGCAAATATGATTTGACAGTTCTGAAAGATTATGAAAAACAGTCAAAACAGAAATGACATTCGTATAGTAAACGTTTATACCCACGACCTTAAAATGAATAATTATTTTTATTGAATGTAAATGGACTTGATTAGTACTTACTTAAAAAGATTGGCATATAGGTGGGCTATTTTATTGAAAGTTCTCCCGAAAGATTTCTATAAATATATTTTTTGTAAGATTTCCACTCATAACATCGGTCTCTTTTGATCATAGTAAAAGAAAAAAATTGTCGAGATATTTTTATACATTTTGTATGTCGGTATAGGAATGAAAGGATCGAAAAATGTATGGAAAATTTCAAAATCGGTTCACGATTCTCGGAGATATCGATGAACATACATACACAAAAAACGTTTGAATTGGGAATGTCCTCCTTTTTTGAAATCGTTGAAAAATTGCCCAGGCACCCAGTCAGACACTTTAGAAATTTGTCCATGATTTTTTTTGTAACCACAACTAAATAGAAATAGTGCTTTTTAAAATATCTCGAAGGAAAATAGCAAAATAGTTACTCGCCGATCAGAACTATTTTGCAGGAAGTGAAATGTTAGTTTTCATAAGCCCTTATGTGAAACTGAAAGATTATTTTGCCAGTTTATAATGACGATAAAGTGCACGACGCCGTAGATACACAGTAGAAAACTTTTTGTCGTATATTACGAAAATCACTTAAGATCAGCAAATTTTTATAGTCAATAAAGTCTATGTTTTAAAACTTATAATATTTGTTTGAGGTGATTATGTCGATTTCAGGATTTTATTTACTAACAGTATAAAGGAAGATTAATTATCCTTATGCAGAATAAACTTCGTGCTAGCTATGATGAACTTCTTAGAGGCTTATAATGTGTAGGCAGAAAACTCCGTTTTTTACTAAATGGACATTCTGTTTACTACTTCTTTGACAAATTTATATTTGCTCCCGCGATAACGATGTATGTTTATAAAATCACTAAATTTGTTTACGCAGTCAAAACAATGAATGGCGGCGACTTTGTAGACGGCGTCCTATTCATTTATTACTTTCAAAAATCAGAAGATCTACAAAGGTGAACACTGATAACGAGGCGATAGTAATACAAGTTGTCGTTTAAAAAAATGGTTACTTAAAATGTTGCATAGCATTGTCCCGCTGGCCGGTTTCAAAGCGGCAGTTTATTAAGCGTACGCGCCAGGCCCGTGACCCATACGCTGAGTCGTGTGTTTTAGCAAAAATCGCGTTGTATGGTGGCCCGGCGGGATGTGTTCGTGCGTTGGAGCGTGGCCATGAATGGGTTAATGACAACTAGATGTTTAGTGCAACTGATCGAACAATGTAATACTCACAACAAGGTAAATAACGCGCCTGTAACAATACCCATGTAAATGTAACCATACGTAGTAGTAGAGATGACCGGACTGATTGTACGGACTACTATGCAATCTAGTAAACATTAGCACTTTTTTTTTTAGATTTAGCTGAATTTACTGTTGCATTTGTGTAACATAACGACACGAACTTGAATGATAACTATTCGTATTGTAACGATAGCTTTATGTTTTTGTAACAAGCACAATACACATTGTAATGGTAGCATTGTAGGTATTGTTACAGCTACTGTTCCGTATCGTACGTAATACCTACCTACTAGTTTAGGTGAAGCCTGCAATCTAGTGCACTTGCAACACTAACGGATCCTCTCAGGCTTTTAGTGGACAAAAATACAATTTTGTTTGTCTTAGTATAAATGACTAAAACTATTTTCTCAATTAGAAACCTAATATGGATCCATTTTTGGTAATGCAAGTACACTGGATTGCGAGCGCTCCATCTAAACAAAGTCTACAGAGCCATCAGTAAGTGTGACGCCTTTTAAAATATAAAAAATGCCCCTTTTATTATAATATACTTGTCATCGACTATCTAGTTTTAACATAAAAATAAGACAAAGCTGTTAAGGCACATGTTAATGCTAAGTTTAACGGGTGTTAGAACCAGAAATTGAGATTAACGGCATTTTCGTTATTAAGGCGTCCCACGTGCTACGGCTCCATTGTGATGTAGTTTTAGGTTTTCTGGAAGCAAAAATAAAAAATATTAAGTACATAGAAAAATAACATTTATTTTATAATCATAACAGTCATTCATCATCTATATCATTGCAATATCTATATTACTTCTTATACAAAAGTCAAATACAATGTAAATTAAACCCAACTTTTTTTTATTGTATTTGATTTTTGTATAAAAAGTAACATATTAGTGGACAGCTCCACGTATAAAATATTAAAATCAAAGACGTTTATAACACAACTAAGAACTATTCTAATGAGTGTTTTCATCTATACTACTTATACATAGATAACTAGTCCAAACATAAGAGTAACATATTTTGTACTTCTTTTCATTTAAATATATTAGTAGGTATCCATAATTTTGAACACAGGAACAAAATTGTTATAATTCTTCGCGATACAATCAACTTGGTTTATTGTATCTTAAATTGAGATCAATTAAATTAAATATCTAAAGTGAAGATCGTGGTGTAACATAATAATGTTTACCATCAACACTAAGGGTCATATTATTTGGCAAGTAACTAGCAATGTTAGCTATGGAAAAGAAATAAGTATTTCCATCGTTCAATAATTCTACATCAAAACAGTATAAATGTTCATTAAAACATAACGTATCAAACAAAGAACACTCAAAAATAACAACATAATCATCGGCTATAAAAATATTTTCGATCAAGCCAAATTTTGGTAGTAAATTTTTTTCATCAAAATCTAACGTTAACGTCATATTGGCAGCGTATTTAATTCCGTTAACATTGACCCAATTACATTTATAAAACGTTGTCAGCTCTAACTGTAATTGACGCACAATATTTTCCATGGTTCTCTGATCACTTACAGTTTTTTTTCTTCCACAGTCAAACGACTGCTTAATGAAGGTATTACTGATAAACTTATTATTTAACTGAAGTTGATGTTTAATAGCAAGTGATTTACAAATATTGATTCTATTATTGGTCACATTTGCATATAACTTCGATATGCGATGTTTAGCTTCATATCTCATCGACCAGATGTTTACTAGGGGACCGAATTTAACTAACATCTTTGGATAATGAGTAAGATAATGGAATTTAGGAGTTAAGGATTTTTTACTATATTTCAAATATAAGAAATTATGTTCGGAAATAAGACTTTTCAATAAATCCGAATCTGATTCGTTAATGACAGTTGACATAACAATGTCCATTATCTTTCTCAAACAAACATAAATATTCCAAATTGCATCATGGCTGGGTACAAAGTCACCCACTAGCAATCCAAAGTATCTTACAAAACAAAGCATTTCTGCTGCTGACATTTTCAGAGTATTGCGTTGCAAATGATCCAATGTAACGATTGGGGGTGTATTCCTTCTATCAGGTCCGTAATTAAAAGAAATAATTCTATTATTTAAAGTATGTAAAGAAAAATATTTAAGGTCGATAATATAACTTAAAATAATGAAACTCATATCATATTTACATACCCCTTCTAAGAGATCATGCATTATGTCAACTCCGACATGATCAATAATTGAAAACCCCTTTACGTTATGCCAAACACATTCATCTTTAATGCCTGTAGCAGAAACATTTTGCAATTCTACATCTGCCATATACTGAGGCATAGTACGTAACAATGATTCATCACATTCATAAGCATTTCTCATAGTTTCTTTAGTAATCTTACATACACGGCATGGATAGTTTGAAGAAAAAGATTCTGTAAGTCCGGTGATTGTGTGTATACCTAAGTTATCTCCTATAATAACAGCTAACTCAAAATAAAGTTTAGTGTTTTTTCCAGGATTATTAACCTCGATTCCATTTTCTAATAAATCATTTAAATCTGAAATAACTGGGGCAAATACAACTTTATTCCCAAATTTTTGTCGATCGGAAGAATGGAATAACAGTGATAAAAATATATTACCCAAGTGTGATATTTTATGGGGAGGAACACACAGAACACTAATATAAACAGCCCCCAGTTTGTGTATGCCTGAATGACTGCCTAAAGCGTTACCAACTTCGTAATCATCAAAAAAAAAGACACAATGGAAATACAATTTTTTCTTCATGTAAAGCCATTTTTTTTTGCCATTCAGAACCTTTTATTATATTTTGGACTAAATTACTATCACTATTTAGAATTTTTGTGAAAAATTGCAATGTTTCCTCCAATACACCATCCATTTCGAAAATTTTTTTGAGTACTAAGTTTATAGGAATATGCATTGCTGTTACTTTTATTGTAGTAATATTGCAATCATTATTACTATCATATTTTGTCTCTAGCCGTTGTCCAACAGTATATTCTTGGGGATCTATATATGTACCAAGACTTCTAAAATAAGACAGCCTCTTATGCTCTGATGCAAAATCTTTCATTGACTCATTTAAAGATGCAACTCTGTTATATGTAATTTGGTAACAGTCCCCGTTTAAGGTATCATGCATTGAAGAAGGATCAAGTAAAGGCTTAATAATATTGTTACTCAAGTTGTCCATTATTGCTTGAACCACATTAAGCGGTATAACTGAATTGGCGTACAGCAATGAAGCAAACTTAGCTATAGGGTTGATAACTGATTTAATGTTTTTCATATGTTCAACATTTAAACTATGTGAACTGTTGTTTAAAGACCTTGTTTCTATATCAGAAAATATATCAGAAGTAGTTGTATTTGTCACTAGTGGGACTGTACTCAATGAATTCTTTGTTAATATCATGCCATTGGTATGAGTATCTAAGGAATTCGATTCTTTTTGATGACTCTTTAAATGTTTTTTGAATGAATCAAAAAGCGAAAATTTTCTATTACACCCTTCTTCTAGACAAATGAAATTATTCAAAGGTAAGCCCCGTTTCTGGTGGAATAATGTTATGTGAGTACAAAATTGTTTGAAAGTTGGTAAATCTACAGAACATACAAAACACTTAGGCATTATAACAGGTTTTGTTTAAAAAAATATTATTTGTTTAACTTGTTAAAGATCAATGTCCAGATCAGTTATAAATGCATTAACAGTGCTATAATTTTTGTCCCACTTTGTTTTTAACTGGTATAGTCCAAGCTGTATGAAGTTCCACACGCATATACTCTCTGTCGGATATTGACAATGCAGAGAGTAAAAAATTTTAAAACATGTATCTACTGTTTTTAAAATTGAATTCATCTCGAAAAATATATCATTAACAACGACAAAGTATTTTTGTATCTCCATATAAGAAGAGCCAACAATCACAATTACCGGTTGGAGTGTCAATTTGTACTTCAGATATTTCTCACGCCGGTTAGCTATTGCCACCTGCACATCCATTGGCCTCAGCACGTGTGTAATGAAGCCATCCTTCACTTCAGCTTTGGATGGTCGCCATACTTGTTTTTTGGTCCTGTGCGTTGGGTTTCCCAGAAGCAGTGGTAAAAGCATGAATGCTAAAATGGATTCAATTTCTTCATAATTTTCATCATCTAAAAAGATAAAAAAACAAGAAGTAAAATATTAAAATATACCGGCCTACCCTAATTACAACACATTTTTTGTCTAGTTTGTTTACACTCGACTTGGTGATCACACCTACCCTACATTTATTATTATGTTAAAAAAAATGTTTTTTTTTTTTTATAAATGAAATCTATAAATGATACCTAATACCTGGATTTTTTTAATACAAATTTTAAATACACCCTGTATGTAAAACTCTTATTATAAATTCTAGATAGGTACTCACCTTTGTTTAGAATTTGAAGTTGTTCCAGTATGTCTTTAACTTCTGGCACCTGGCCTTTAGATAGAGCTAGTTTGAAAATTTTTCTTTTTATTGTTGGAAATGTTGCAAACATTTTATTTTCTGCTGATGGGTGTAAAATCTCAAAGTCATTTATAAGAAGCTCATACCCTCGTGGTGTTTTTAGCACAGGATATTTATTTATGTATGCATCAATGGTCATTTCCGAAGTTTCTATTTCTTTTAATCTTCTTTTAGCAGTTCTATGCCACTTCTCAGTCACTAAATGCCAGGGTTCCGTACAGTTTTGGAGCCACTGGATATCTTCATCTGTTCCACTTTCTGGAAAGATAGATATACAAATAATAATCATAAAACAAATATTTCAACATAAAGTACTTTAATTTCCATAAAATAAAATAAGTTACCGGTTTTTAAACTTGTTTCATAAAAAGTTAATGCTAACTCAACATTGATGTCATGTCATTACTAACAAGACCAACATTCCTTCCAAACGCTTAACCAAATTCGGGAGAGGCCCTAGCCAAGGAAAAAGATACTTGCTAATTTATAACTTGCCTGTTTCGTCGACTTCTGATGGCTCGTTGCTGTCATTGTTGATGTTGGAGCATTTCTTTTTTTTGATAACCTTAGCCTCCCTAAGTTCGCGACGCCGGTTTTGTAGACAATCATATAATTTGCCCTTGGCACATCTTTTTATTTTAAGTTTGGTATCATCAATATATGGAATGAAATATGTACTTATATTTTCCTTTCTGAAGACTTCAGTTATTTCTTGTGCCTTTGTTAGTAGAATAGAACTATCTATTCTTTTATTAGGGTCTGTTTCCATTAGATCTTTTATTATTATGTTGCAAATTTTTCTTCGCCCATTATTTGATAATTTGCCTTGTTCAGAATACAAATTTAGTAGACCTTGTCCTTCATTTGATTTTAAAAGAAGATTTTTCAACGGCTGAAAAGAACACAAAATATGTATTAAAAGAAGTAGATAGGTAATTGAAGTTTTACTATGTCTGTCTGTTTTATTTTTTAGATCAAGTAGTAAACTTTATTTGATGTATTCATCTTACCAAACATGCATCTTCATTACAGATCGTCATATCCTGATCTTCACTAGTGGTAGCCACCTGATGCTCATTAGACATAGTCATCTGATCCTCACTATTGGTAGCTACGATGATGATATCAGAATCATGTGATTGGGTTGAGGTATCAGCATTACTTAAAGGCACCAGAAATTCACTCACACTCCGTATTTGTTTGTGTTTGGGATTAAGGATGTCTACAAACATAGGGGCCTGCAAAAATACAATTATAATTAAAAGTACCTATTACTTATATAAGTATACTTGTAAAAACAAACAAGATGAACTAAATTTGAAGGGTTTACTAGTAACGATTGAAGATTCCATCATCCATCACCTGGTGCCGTCATCAGACATCAGAGCTTGACGGAAACAATTTAATGTAATATCAACAGGACTCTATAAGTACATTTGCAAATTTTCTTATCAAAACAACAATTCTAAGTTGATTAAATTCGCCATCTAAGACTTGTTTACATTACTTACAGGTTAAGTTAATAGAATCATGTTAAAAGTAGGAGATACTTACGGGGCTGCTACTGGTAGATGACATTTCGGGGCACTCTTCTGGGTTTATTAGTTTTTTCCAGTTGTCCAAGTTTCTTAAAAATTTGGCTCGGTCTCCAATTGGAGGGATTAATTCCTTAACTAGAGAACTGTCTAGCATCGAGAGTGTTGATATAGTTACATTGTTTACTGAAAATATCATAAATATGTAAATAAAGATGCTATGGCCGAAAACTGCCGGGACAACATGAATCAAAACACTTATTAAATAAATGACAACTTACGTTCAAATGTATTAATATAATCAGGTAAACCCCATTGCTGCAATAACTGTGGGATATCACCATCATCTTCCCCATCCATCTTTGTGAAATAACACAAAATATTAAATAAAACACTCAAACTTGAATTTACAGCAAATAACGAAACAAACGAAACTTCGTTGAGCGCGGTCTAGAACACAATGGCGGGCGGCGGCTGACAGGGCAGCGCGGGAGTCGCGGCTGTCAAACCAAACTGTTCGTTTTGTTGTGCGAATGTTTTGATTGTTTACAAAAACACAATTTTAAGTGAACAGAACACGATACTTTGCTATGAATACTACTTCGTTTGTTATAGTAACATTATTAATTTAAACATTTTAAAACACACTAACGAATAGTACAGAATAATATATACAATGTACTGATTACTGTTTACGGAGTAGGCTTTACTATAATATTCTTGTAAAACCATGACACTATTTAAAAGTAAACCAAACTGAACGAGTAGTATACTATACATGGAACAATATGTATTGCAAACAATAATATAATTATAATAAAAAGATTATTGTTTAGATTACAGACAGACACGTAGTCCACAAATAACGTTTTAGATCATTAATCAGAACTCAATCATTTATTAAATGCGAATTTCTTTTTCTTAGTACATACAATACATTTTATATATATTATCATCATTGTTGTATAAGATGCAATAATTATTGATGTTTTATTTCAATGATATTTTATTGTGTTCTACATTAATCAAATAATATAATGAAACATACGATTAGTTCGACTTAATAATTAAACATAAAGGTAACTAGGACTAAGTATTTCAAACTAGAATGGTTGTAATCTACTTTTAACAATTCGATTCAGTACTTCTGTTTGTCACCGATTTCTCTGCGTGTGGGTCGAAGTGTATCCCTCCAAACAATCAAGATAAGATAAGAAAAGATAGCCTATAACCTACCCAACAGGTATTATAAGTTGTTTACTCATTAATGATCTTTCAGATAGAAAATGGTATAAAGGAAATAATTGAAGTATACGGAGAAGGCGTGGACGGGCTCACACCAAGTTTAACTTCACCGATCAGCTCTCCAGTGTGTTCAACAGTGTCTTCACCAAGTTCAACATTTTCAAATTCGGAACCATTCTGCAGAATGGCACCTATATATTTGTGGGAACACACGTGTAAGGCTGATCCCACTACGTTGCAGAAATGGATCGGCGCGCGGGGGGTTAGCATCCACGTACGTTCTCACGGGCCCCGTTTATGTCGAAGACTTCCTACCTAACTGTGTATTAAGGAACACGCCAATTAAATGTAATATTAAATAATCAATCTGATTTTCAATGGGTCACCAATCCTAAGTCCCAAGGACCTTGAGCGTGCGCACTTCCATACTAGTCGCACATATTAAACCTTTGGTAACATAATATATTATATAATATACCTACTATAAGCTTATTATGTAAACCAACATTACCCGAGTAATGAGTTGCGATAGCATCGTTTCTATTAACACTGTTACTAGACCTAGTTAGATCACATTTTATTTCTTCTGCTATATAGCGTTACTTAATATCATATTTTTACTTCCCAGAACAAATGTCAAGACTTAATTTCCCTACTCAACACAACACAAGAAGGCAAACTGCTTCTCAAACAGCGTCTAAATCCTTTGGGTGATCAACTGCGAAGAACTTTAACCAGAGAGATTGCGACAGAAATAGTAAAACATGATCCAAAGGCACCAATAACAAACAACATACAGGCTCAAACCTTGACGTCAAAAATTTTTTTTTAGATTCCTCACGTCATGAGCTATCAGAATATACCCCATGTATGTTAGCCGATTATGTTAGTCATGAATTTTTAAAATTTTTTTTGAGAAATTCTGGAATGAAGAAATTTATTAATAAAAAAAAATCTTTTGGGTTTTTTAACTAGTTTCTTTTTGTAAAAGTATTACTAAAAAGAAAGCATTTACTGACAAAAAAATTAGCGTCCTCACTTTGATACAAGTAGGATAAAAAATACCAAGTTCAAAATTTTACGTTAAAAACGCATCAAACTAGCATTAGCAAAATCAGCCGACGTTGAATCAGAAACTGTCGCCGTCCTCTGCCGTAATGGTGGACCTGCGCGAAACCCTGAGAGCCGATTTTAAAGAAATGATCACCTTTGAGCTTAATAAATGTGCTCAAACACTAAGAAGTGAATTTACCGAGCTGCAGGTAGTGCTACCTGGTTGCCAAGGAGGGTGAAATTAAATGCCTTGAATATAAATGCCAGATACTTCAGGGCGACGTGACTGCTCTTTAATGTCGACTTAAATCTATGGAGCAGATCTACCGAAACCTCTTATGTCGAAATTCAGGCGGTACCGGAGAGTCGTCATGAGACCCTGATTGACAGGTTTATGAATTTGTGTAGCAGCCTAGGTTTAAAAGTTATGGGCCAAGATATTCGAGCCTGTCGCCGTGTTGCCAAGATCAATCCTTGACCTAGACCCCGCATCGCTTCGACTGCGGGATTCACTGCTTTCTGCTGTGCATAGATTCAACAAGTCTGATATGATGAAACGATCAGGGGAAGGTAATAGATGAGTATTTTTCATATTAGAATTCATTTATTTTCAGGTTAAGTATTCTGAATATCTGTTGCATCCTTGACTTTTAACTCCAATTCTCAATGATGCCCCAGGATCTTTGGAAGAAGCAAGTTCGAGCGCGTAATTGTATAGAGCGTTGTTTAGGGGTGCTAAAGTCTCGATGGTGGTGCTTAAATAAAAAAATGATGCTATCTATCAACCAGATGTTGTCAGCAAAATACTCCTGCATGCATAGGGACATTAGCTACGTCAGCTCATATGCTAGTGCATGTGCACTGTGATATGAGCTGACTAGCCAAATTCCAATATTCCGCCATATCGCGAGCAGGACCCAGTCCCGCTTAAACCGTTAAATCTATCGGTTGTTTTCCTTCTGTCACCTTAGAGATAGATGCCTTATACCTATTCTCTAAACTGGTGACTCCGACGTGATACTTCTAACGTTTCGTAAACTTTTCAAGTGTACAAACTATAAGTGAATTTTCCGACGTGAGTGCAACGTGACTTTAAATTTAAGTATTTCATAAACTTATTGGTTGTGTGCAACAGGACAGAATTAAATATTAAACAGTAAATAATGATGATTGACGACGAACAGCCAAGGTCGGTGCCGAGCGGGGCTCAATGTAAACTGAGGCTGGAAGATATAGTCACACCCCAAACCACCGAGGTTATGGCAATCTCAGTTTCGAGCCGGATACCAGATTTCAGGGTGGACCAGCCCAGCCCAGGGTATGTTTTATACGAACGGAGGCCGTATTAACACCGCAGCGCATTGGGGACGACGCGAAATTTGACATGGTCGTGTCAAAACTCCCAAAGGACGTCATATTACGCCTGACGAACTTATTGACGAACCCGCCCGCCACCAACAAGTACCAGGAGTTAAAAAGCAAGCTCCTAAAAATGCTGGAGGACTCGAAGAACCGCCAGGTAGACAAAGTCCTCGGGAAATGGACCTAGGTGACCAGAAATCATCTCAATTCCTAGCCAAGATGTGCAATTTGGCTAATGACAGCATGACGCAGCATACGCATCATGCATGTGGCAGAACCACTTACCTACCGCGGTGCGAGCAGTTCTGGTCGTATCTAGAGAAACCAACTTCCGACACATTGGCCAGCATTGCCGATGATGTGTCGGATCGGAGGCCACCAGGGTTCCCCAGGTGTCTGCGGTTGCAACAGCGCTTGGCGCGTCACGCCGAGCTTCGCCATGCAGTTTTGGAGCAGACACCGCGGTGATTTTGGCAGAAATCGCAAAGTTGAACGTCCGAATGATGGACAGTTGCGTAGGTTCCGCATTACATCAGCTGGTTAACGGTAAATGGGAACCATTAGGGTTCTTTTCTACGAAATCAACGAATCACGTTTCGTGTAACGATCGAATTTCGTAGAGTAGAGGGATAGAACAGCGAATGCTCTTTTGGTCTGCATGCACTTAGAATTGTTAGGCATTTATATGAGAGTATGAGTATGTCCATGAAACACTTCCGTATGATCCATGGAACTGGTCTAAACCTTATACCTGTGGTTTCAGTCTGTGCTTAAAGTGTGTGCTCCGCATTTATATACGCAATCTGGAGTTGTATTTTTGGAAACTGTTATTGTAAAATATACTCGCTTAACAAACTCTGGTTTTGAATAAATCGACGCCCCACAACATTTCAATCTGGTGTTCAACGCGGGCACTTCGTCGGAATTTAAATATATAGTAACGAAGTCGGGGCGAGTTACTTCGACAAAAATCAAACCAAGAGCGGTTGTTAGAAAAAAAAAAGAGTTAAACATGGCAGTTAACATGACAGACGCACAGCTCCAGCAGCTAATTGGTGCCATAAGTAACGCACGAGCTTCAGATACGAGTCTACCTCGCGCACTTCATCATTCGCGACAGCAAGCTTCACATACGACGGCGAGAGGGATTCAACGCGGGTGAAAACTTTCCTGACGGCGGCATCCTACTTCAAGCGTGTGGAGAAGATTAGTGACAAGGATGCGCTGGATAGCCGGATTTTAAACAGGCTACACAGAGCCTTCTCTCCAATCATACATCAAAGAGACAATGACCTCACTGAAACATTCATAGCTAGTAAACGAGACCTTATTTCTCAATTACCTACACCGCGAGTGTACTACCTCCCATCGAGAGTGTCCAACTTGACATGATCTACGGGACACTAAACAAAAAGATCCGGGAGAAAGTCACGCGTGAGTCAGTCGTTACCTTCGATGAAATTCTAAAGGCTGTTCAGACCGCTGAAGAACTATTTGACACAAAATCTCAGCCTGTACCGAAGGGCCGTATCCGCTGCGGTTACTGCAAGAATCCCGGACACACAGTAGACGTTTGTCGTAAGAAGAAGTTTGCGGAGAACAAAGCAACCACAGCGGTTACCCAGTCTACTCCTACGGCAACCGAGATCCGTTGTCCAGACACAAATGCCTTCTCCGTCGCCGCCAAAGTTCTCGTGCTACGGATGTGGCGCACCGGGGGTTGTACGTACTAGCTGCTCAACCTGTTCTCAAGAAACCACAGCAACAGCCAATTAAGAAGGAAGATATGAGTTTTTACGCCTTAGACGATGAGCTGGACTGCAGATCGAGACCCGTTGTATGCATCTCAATCAAAGAAATTCAAGGCTATGCATACTTGGATTCATGTGCAAAATCCAACATAGCCTCCTGGCAGCTATATGGTCAACTCAAAAGAGCAGGTTACGAGTTTACCAAAGAAACGGTAAGCCCAACCATGGCTGACGGCGAACCAAGAACTAAGGAGATTCTTAAAGTTAGGGTAGAAGTAAAGGTTGCTGATCGGGTGCGGATGCCCTAATCTAGAGGCCGTTCCCGTAACCGATCATCCTCAAGAACTAGCAGCCGCAATGGATCTCCAGCATCCAGGAAATGCTGGTACCATAAAATATTTGTCTTACCTATCATGGTAGGTCAATGACGCGATGTTATAGCGTAATATCGCATAGCGATAACGGTTATAGTACTGGCTGGCTAACTTTAGGCTTACACGAAAAAGTTGTTAATTATAATTTATAAATGTGGGGGAAAAGGTGGCAATAGACGATAGTATTGCAAGCATTGAAATTCACCCATACAACCCATATAATAATTCAATAATTCATTCAAAAATAACAATGAAGTGAGAATCGCAATCAACAGCCAAGATCTAATTGTACTAGCGCATCAAAGCTCCTTGTTAATCGAGGGAACCGGAACCATCAACTCAACCGGAAACAGCAACGGAATACCAGCGCCTGCAGAAGTGAACACAATTTCAATTTACGTACGACGGCCGACGCCAGCACGCCGGGTCGATCAAATAGATCGGCAAGTTGTTAAGATGGTTGCAAAGGGTCATCATGCATTACGAATTGTTGACGAACCCGATTTTAGGACCCTTATCGAAATGGTTTCAACGTGTCCAAGTTACCAATTGCCAACTAGATAGATGCTTAGTAATACTTTGTACCCAAAATTTACATGGAAGTTTTCACAACAATACAAACAAATAAAAACATACAGTTTGTCTGGGCACTGACACTTGGACATCGTCAACAACAGATGGCTAACTATATTGCGGTTACGGCCCATTTCATTGACGAAAATACGCGACTGCAATCTGTATTATTGGGTTGCATTAATTATACAGACCAGCACAAGAGTGATAATTTATGCACCTTTTAGAAGCACGTAATTAAAGATTGGCAGATCGACAACAAGGTATCCGCGGTTTTTAGCGACAATGCCGCCAACGTGATAGCGGCAGTGACATTGGGTGGCTGGAGGTCGCTTAGTTATTTCGCCCACTCTTAGTGGTGTAACGAGGGCTCGACATCGACACTGGTGAAGAAGGAAAAAGCCGTTGTTGAATATTTTGTGCCCATCACGTTGGGACTCTTGCTACGACATGCTGGATCGGATAATAAAAATAAAGGAACCAGCGCAGAGCTCATTAGGCGTTTAGCAATGCAATGACCTTCTGCTAGAGGTCCAGGCATAGTAGATCATTGATGAGGTGGCGCGAATTTTAAGACCCTTCTATGAAATAACAACCGAAGCCAGTGCAGAGAAAAACGTGACACTTTCTAAGGTCCTCGTGTTTGCGAACCTAATGACCAAACACATGGCCACATGCACAAATTCATATTAAGCGAGCGTAGAGGTGAATAATTTATAAAAACGTTAAGCCAGCAAATTAAACTGCAACCTGGAAAAAAATGTGATATACACAGATTGCACGTTTTTAGATCAGATCATCTGTTGCAGTAATCATTCCAGCGCCATCGACATCAGCTGCTGCAGGTTTGCTACCATTTCCCACTAACATAACTACTGAAAATACGAATGACGCAACACGCAAAAAAAATGATATTTCAGAAAACTTTTACACACAATTACTAAGGAAACTACGAATGACGCAACACGCAAAAAATTGATATTTCAGAAAACTTTTACACACAATTCAAAATATTTTGATCGAAAATACATCTTATACAGCAGCCTAATATTAGAGAGTGGCGGCGGAAATATTTGACTAAAATAAAAAATATATAGAATACTTACGGGTTGTATACGCACTAAGAAGTCGTATAAAGCCAGTAAGCGCTTCTAATGTAAAAAAACCTTTAGTCGTAATAAAAATAATTGTAAATCGACTGACGACATCTACTTTGTCCCTCGCCTCCGCTATACAGTGGCGCCCTCTTGTGAGGCTAGTAGAAGACCTACGAAGTTGAAGAGTCCAACGTATATTACGCGCTCTGGATGTGTTACTAGTTACAAAAGAACACACGTTAAAACCAAGATGCTGTCACCAGAACGGTTTACACAGCTATTAGAAAAGAGACCTGTACCTGGTACACAGCCAAACAAAGGGTCTTTCACCACATGTAAATATTCATACAGCGAAGAAAAGGATCCCGAAGTAGTCGAAGCATTCCTCTCTGCGATCAATATTTTCAAGAGATCTGCAACGTTACTGCACTAAGCGAGCTCCATATTATTCTCAAAGGCGAAGCAGGAGAGTGGTGGCTTGATGTAATGATGTGATTACGTGGCCTAATTTTACCCCTGCTCGCGAAACCTATCAACTAGATCTGGACATTACGCAGGAAA
>JALPQI010007727.1:0-60601 GCA_025490895.1 Thaumatotibia leucotreta | reverse complement strand
TCATATCAATAATAACAAATGTTCGTACCTACATTGCTACTTCAAAAATCTTTAAAACATTCTGTGGGGTCGTAATTAAGTGTAACTTAAAAAATCTCGTAATACATTATTACACTGATGAATTCAATGCCTGGTTTAATTGGTTGCCCGTATTAGATTTACACGTGGTATTTATTTAAGATTAAGCAACTGCTATGAGTATGACAGACGGATTGACGCTGAAGTTGAATCAAACTGTATATTTTACTAGACGCTAGCTAGTGTAGGTAAGCTACAAAGTATACGGGAATTCATTGCCTACTAAATCTCACTTTACGAATTTAGTGACCTCACCCCATTTTTGGTTGAACTTCATACCACCTTCATTAAAATTATGTGCTCAAATATTAGGTTCATCTAGAATTATTAGTACCTTTGATTTAAAACGAGGTACCTATTTACCATCTAAATACATGTACCTCTGGTAATAACCTCGAGTATTAGAAATTTTTCAGTTACTTCCATGAAGGTGGTATTTGCAATTGTGCCAAAATATGGGGTGATGCTCCAGAAAAATATTTTAAGTACATGGTATATGATAGTAAGTACGTTATCTTTTGTCACGTATTTGACCAGTTCGAGTCCCGACTGAGCCAAGCGATTTTTCATAAATCCTTAAATGCAGAATTAATTGTTTAAAAAAAGATAAGTCTGCCTTACAGAAAATGGGCTATTTACAATATTTAAGGTAGATACCATTCATGTGGTATTCGATTTTTCCACACTGTATACTTAATTACTTGATAGTAAAATGTATTTGGTATGCTCAAGGGAGCTGTTCGTTTGTTAATTTAATTTCATGGAATCTCGTATTCCAATCTAAAGATTTCTGTATACAATGCATTTGTGTTTAATTAACCCCAGGGAAATATGCATGCGAATACAGAGAAGAAGGGAATAATAATTTAGTTTATTAATTTATGTTAATAATAATAACATGTATTTCATTATAAACATCGTCTGTAAATACAGCGTGTAAATTCAGTATGAGGGAATTTAGAATAAATAGAAAAAATCTGAATTACACTAATTAACCCTATGTTAAGTTCAATTGCATATACGTACATACTATACCTATTGTATAAATAATAGGGTGGATCGATTTTTTTTTTCGGAAATTCATAAAATAATCTTTATGGATCGATACTTCGTGGCTAGAGAAACGAAAAATATTATGATCATTTTTGGATTTACTTTTATTTTGTACTTCGTTTATAGGCCCAAAACTTGACTCTATTTTTAAGGTTTTTTTAAGAAAAGTCAGTAGTTCGTGGATATTTAAGGTTTTATTTTTATGTAGAAACAAAATAACATTATTTGTCATAAATTTAGAATTTGCACAATTTAATTACATGAAAATTATAACCAGTATCGGCAAAAACTGGTTTTCAACTTTGAGGCTCTTGCGGCAGTACTTGCCAAATGACTACTGGAAAATGATATAGGTACTGTTAAAGAATGTTACTTTTTACGACCATAGTTTTATTGGCCAGCGTTTCCAAAAATCCGAAAAAAAAATTTTTTTTCATACTTCAATGTATGAGCCAAATTTTTTTTTTCAAGAATTTCTGAAACGCGGCCCTATAAGAATAACCTGTCTAAAAAGTAACATCTTCAACAATATATCTTTTTCCGATAATCATTCGGGAAGTACCTACTGCCGCAAGAGCCTCCAAGTTGAAAATCATTTTTTGGAGATACTGCTAACGATGTTCATATAATTAAACCACGCAAATCCAAAATTTATGCAAAACAATCTTATTTTGTTTATCCGTAAAAGTAGGTAAAACAGAAAATATCCATGCTCATCTGAGTTTTCTTAAAAAAACCTTAAAAATAAGGCCGATCTTCGGGCCTCTAAATGGGGTCCAAAATAATAAAATATCCAAAAATGCTCATATTATTTTTTGTTTCCCTAGCCGCATAGTATTGATTCGTAATGATTATTTTATGATTATCCGAAACTAAAAAAATCGATCCACCCTAATAAATAATGCTATATCTGTGATACAACACCTATTTTGTATTTGTTTTGTATCCATTAGGGTAAAAACCTTTTTAATAATTATTTTCCACTTAAAACAACGACCAGCCTGAGTATAATTAAGTATTATTCAGTAATGACAGTGAATAATTAGCAGTTTGCCGAATTTTTCGTAGTCATGCTTCCTTGAAAACGGTATAAAAATAATAGAAAGTAATTAAACACGTTGTGAAATTCAATTTATTTTAGCTGCGCTTGTTAAAATACAGGCATCTTTTCATTTTACTGTATTTCGTGTTTTCCACTGGCTCATAAAAAACGACGATTCATGAAAGAATTACGAATTTAAAATGTGTTTTTGATACTATATTTGTGCCGTTCTTCGCCGTCGGCATTTCATTATTTCTTTTTCGTCTAAACGTAGGTATCTTTACAATATTTATGAAAATATCTTCAATATCTATTAAATAAGAACGTACGAACATTATTGTTTGGCAGAGGACAATTTTGTTCTTCGCTTCCAGGTATGCCTTTTCGCGGAATATGCTATTCAACTTTGCCAATGACGTAGGTAATTAATTATTTGGGAACTAGGTAGGAACATGATTATATGAAGGGTCCACGGAAAAAACATGTCCAGTGCCTAAAAAATCAGGGAACATTCACACCTTACTCTGTTAAAAGTAAGGTGGTTTTTCCTTCTGTAATTTGAATTGACTAAACATGTTCTTTCCGTGAGCCCTTCATACGTGAAAGATCGAAACGAAATCTGCTAAAAGTGACGGATGGCCAATGATCTTTTGTCGAAATGTAAGTAATTCTCCGATGTGTTGGTTGGGAAGTGATATTCGACAAAAATTTAGAGAACCCCGCTTCAATTGACGAAGGAACGCAGTTTAGAACCTTTTCGGTTGTAATCAAAATTTGTTTGTTCAGCTGGACCCATCTTCAAGCAAACGAGAAATGGTCGTCCGCGTGACGCAGGAGCGCGCATGCCGAGGCGTGCGCGCGCGCCGCACGGCCGCCGTCGAGGTCGCCGACGATGGTACCGCGACCGTTTCCGAATGCTTCCACTTCAGACTGCGGGCTGATGAGCTGCATACTACTAGTGTGACTGTACAGGCGCTGCAACCGCACTCTGTATATGCGAAAGGTATGACTGTTTTATGGTGTTGTAAAATCATAATGTGTATTCCCATTCCTTATCGGAATCTAAAAAAATGTAAACAAACCTAAAAAATTGCATTATTCCATAAACACGCACCTTTAGAACAGAATCTTGCATTTATTGGGAACCTAAAACCTTGAGTTTTCATACGTTTTCTTTTTTTTATTATATTCAGAAAACCAACAGTAAGAAATACAGGTTTTGTACAATATGTAACAGAAAAGCCAATTACAGATTTTCGCATATAGGATACAAGAATACAAGATACAGAATTATATCTACCTATGCTAAATCTGCGAACGTGTTTCACGATATAACGTCCAATGCTATAAAAAAGAGCTATACCTAAGTATTTGCTTATATTTTTTTGGATTGGCATATATTTTGCTACTTTAACATGTTTATTCAAGAATGGGCCGGAATCAGTTACGACATGTTTTCGCCGCCATGTCGCTCAATGTACTCATATTTTATAACTAGGTATACATATTTTTCTTTCTTTCAAGAGCTTATAAAAATCCACTTGCTTAGATTTCACCGTCAAAAGTAAATAGGTAGGTACAGAAAACACAACTATAGGTAACCTAACCAAATAACATGGTACCTATCTGGTAAATTGTTTGTTTAAGATATTATTGCCCATTTTTGAACTTAATAACTATCATTTTTGTTAAATTCATATTAACTCTGAGAGCACTACTAATTAAATCATGTCATTTTGCTTAATTTTTCATCCTATACCTACTTACGAGTATTTACATACTGCGAATGTTCTCAATTCGATCATCCTGTGAAGGTGCAATCTTTAAAAAATATGTAACTCCACATTTCCATATGTCGAAAAGTAAACATTTTAATGTATTTTTAAAGTTGTGCAATTTCCTCGCATATCATATTTTCACGCCCGGATTTTCGTTGCGAAAACTCTCTCTAATTGGCTCCTTTCAGGCGCTCTGATGCGTGAACAGCATCCAGAGAATGACTGCGGAAACTTTAACTCTGGCACTGAAAATAAACTAAACCGAAAATGCTTAACCCTTTAACGGGCAAGACTCGAAAAAATCGTGGGTTCAAGCCTCAACGCCATTATATAATACGAAAAATTTTGTACAAGATAAAAATACAAAAAGATAGTGCTATAGGGTGGTCGCTTTTAAGACCGGTGCCCTATAAAGGGAGTAAACAGTTTCTAGAAATTACCCAACGTTGGAATGCATCTGTCAATATTCAAACCTTGACACTGACACTAACACTACAAGCAAATTATACAATTGTAGTTTTTTTTTAAGAAACGCGTCATTTTTAATTATAGTTCCACCTACTTACAAATAGATATACAATTGATGCCAGTGCATGTCTAAGCTTAAATCATGAACAATAAAGGTGAGAACAGGGAACATTAACTACTGGTACTAAAACACTCGAAAGTTTACGTTCCTTAATACTGGAAGCCTTGTCTCCTTATTCATAAACGTCTCCTAACTTAACCAGACAAAAAGCATCGTTTGTTTCTTTCCGTCTTATTGAAATATTGATAAGACGAAAAGGGACAAACGATACTCATGGGCTTGCTATTAAGTTGTGCAAGTTACGAATATGTTTATGAATAAGGGTGTTCAACTTTGAGGCCCTTGAAAACAGAAGTTGACAGTTTATAATTTCAAATATTGTAACATTTTAGAATTCAAGCGAAACTTTAAAACTCCTCGAATAACAAAGGAAATCCAACTCTTTGTAGTAATTTTGCAATAAAGCTAGAATCCACCGTTTGTTTTCATGATTAAAATTGCTAGCAATGTTGGGCTGAACTTACTGGCTTACCAGAATAACCAGAACAAAGACCACGATAAAAACAAAGCATTAGGTCCGTTTCAAATTCAGTCATGAGTATATAAAGTTACGGTTGAAAATGTTGTCAAACTTATTTGAAAAGCAACAAGTTCCGTATTAAAACGGTCTGACCTTATTCTTGGTCGAAGCTATTAAACAAATTAAACACTAATCCATCGTCGTACCACATTACTAGCTTGCTTTGAATGTTTTCACGAAAAGTTGAATTGTAAAAGAAATAAATAAAGTATATTTAGGTAAGATGGGGGTAAGATGAAAAAAAAGCTACCAGGAGACGCTGTGCCAGAAGGACGACTTTTTGTCTTACCCCATTAAAAAAACCCTTTCATCTTACCCCACTTTACCTTACCTACAAATTCTAACCCCCTTATTCATAAACGTTTGTTAACTCAACAAGCCGCTAATAATTGTTTGTCCCTTTTGCTCTTATGGACACATTGTTAAGACCGAAAGGGACAAACAATTATTAGCTGCTTGTTAAGTTAACAAACGTTTAGGAATAAGGGGGTAAGTAAATAATAATTATAAATAGCACCCTAACTTCTGATAAGGCCGTAAGACTAGTGACGGGTTTAACCTTTCGTGTGCCAGATTTTTTAAATAATTTTCCCATACGTGCATTTGCGTCAAAGCATACGAGGGCTTGTAGAGGGCTTAAACCACGAGGCCGATAACTCAAATTGGTTGATTATACAGGGTGCTCGCGAGGAAACCGCAAGATTATAACTATGCATTCTAGACATCAAAATAAACAAAAAATATTATGTGACCAAATGTCAAATTTCACAAAAAAAAACTTTTTTTTCTTTTTTTTTAGACTTTTTGAATACTTTTTAACATTTCCAATACTTTTTATCAAAACAACAATTTGTTAACATTAATTTTTTAAATGTTTTTTTTTTGGGACAGGTTTTTTTGTCAAGTCTATTTTTATTTTTTGATTGTCAGGCAAAAGGTGTGGTAATATTAGAACACATTGTGGTAGCATTGTAATCAAAAAGAAGTTTAATGACGAATTACGTCGAAAAACTTTTTCCGAAAAAAGGTTCATTATCTCTGGAACCAAGCCGAATCCAGGAAATTTTATATAAAATGAAATACTCTAAATATGCTCAGGAATTCAGCATTAAAATTATGCGGGTTCCTCGCGAGCACCCTGTACATGAAATATTCGTATGAAGTTTACAATACAACCGACAATAATAATACACGATATATAGTCTATTCATCTTGTTTGATAACTTGATAAGGGTAAACATATTTGCAAAGGTGAGCTTGTATATTTGATCTAGAGTCGTGAAACCTTCATGTATAGTTGTTAGTCAAAGGTAGTTTGTAGTATCTACATTCGTAAGTTACCTACTATTGCCGGAAATTGTTTGCTTAATTTATACAAGGTGTAACATAAATTGTGGTTATTCCTTTCTTGATTAAGAAAACTAAGAATCAGTTATTTTTGGGAAAATTAGACTAGCCTATTCCAGTGACCTACCCCATACAAAACCATTTTTTTCTATAACATTTTATTTTCTTTTTTCTTAATCAAAATACGATACCATACGGGCCCTTAAATGCATCACCACATTTTTTTGCTACATCCTGTAATTGTAAGTTTTGTTCTCCTATATTTGCTTTTTAAAATCACAAGTAATTATTTTACTGTCATAAAAAGGAAATATTTTGGCGCCTGGTACAGAAAAAAGTTTGATCACAAATCTTAGATCCCAGGTACAGATGGTACATTGTTAATAATACAAATCTGTATGGCATTGTCGAATGTCAGGAAAAAAAAACAATTAGGGCTAAAGCTAAACCGGGTTTATGTGAGATTTTCCTTTTCCCCGATATAGCAAACAATATAAATCAATGAACGTGCGCAATCACGAGCCGAAAACAAAATTTACCTGTCACGTGTCGTTTGGCCATCGCTTATCTAATACAATATGGAAAGATTGGGAAGTGATATCAATGGAGAAGTATATTTGGATATAGATATCTAATAGCTAAAAGAAGGTCACAATGAAAGGGTATTGATCGTTTAGCAATACATTTTCAAGTTCTTGCCAGTAAACTCGGTGCATGAAATTATTGTACTCTTGATAGTAGATTGTATGTATTATACTGTTTTGAAAAAATAAGTCCATCTGAGATTCTTACTGGTTTTTTTAGGAACGGTGTAGGGTTAGAACCAGTAGTAGATAGTATATTTCCTTTTCCCTCTTGATAGTGTCAGACGATTCGAAAATGCTTATTAATAAGCTTACTTGAATAAAGAATAGTTTGACTTTGACTTTGATTACATATGAAGAGTATCTTTTCAAAAGGGCGTATTTCCACTCTGTCAACAACGGTTATTTTTTCTATGTATTCATAAGATAAATAACATCTATTGACTAAGTGCAAACAAGCCCTTTTGAAAAGACACTCCTCATATATCAAACACCTTCACAGCAGGTAAGCTTTAGTAGTTCAGGTCATAATAAACTAGCTCCGCCTTAAAACTAGTTCATCTGTGCCTCAGAAATCATAGTCACATACATAATAGTTATTACTGATATAAGTAATTCGATGGACTTACGAAGACTTTTTGAACCTGCTTTATGCTAATTTTACAAAGTGTAACTTGAAAAAAATTGTGAGCAGTTTAGTACTCGTATTACGTCTCACCTTCTAATCTCGCATGAAATAAGGGCGCTTAGATATTAAAAATCGTATAAAGATACAAGGCAATTCCATCCTTATGGAAAACAAAATGGGACGTTTTTACTTAATCACTTGATATTCATTCGCAAGATTTATGTATTATTGGAGTGAGAGAGACAAATCCTCCAAATTTACGAATTTCGTTTTTCTTGGTAGGGCCGCTAATGATTAGTAGGTATAAGGTAAAACTAGGTAGCAATAAATAATCACTGCTAAGTCAACCAATCATCCTGACATCTTGAATTATTGTAGGCATTAAACGGGAGAAAAATGTTTTAGGTAATTTTAGTAGATTTATTGACCTAGTTACGAAAAAGTTTGTTTAAATCACCTGAACTACCTAACAGTAAGCTATTCAAGCAAAGAGTCTGAAATATAATATCAAGAGAAGCCGCGAACCGAGTTTCAAACGAATATAAAAAAATACAATTGCACGCAAAACCAGAGTTTCAAAACAATGCTTCGTTCTACGTGAATCTAATTCTTAATTTTTTATACCAGAGTGTAGATGTTTTTTTATTATGTCATAAATTGAATTGTATTCGGGAATATATTTTGTGAACGTGATTTGAGTTTAACGCTTACTAGAGGAAAGGAAAAATAGCTGCAAATATTAATCTTTTCAAATATAAAATACTTATTTTGTAAACATTATTATTTATTTCTTGAGTTAATGTTTTTAGTACCTACTCGTATCCCGCGTTGGTTAACTCGGTATTGTTTCTTTGGTATATGACATCTAATATTTAAATTTAAAAAATACTTAATATATTCTTCGGTTACCGCGACAATTATTCATTCAAAGAAACTTGGGAATGGATTATATCGCGTATATTAACTAATTAATTACATCCCGACGTTTCGAACACTTTACAGGGGTACTCGTCGGTCGAGGAAATTTCATATCCATTAAAATAAGACGGTATATACCTATACAAAACTCAAAGTACAATAAATACCTACATACATTGGTGGTTAAGCATACAAAATTACTTGGCTAATTAAGCTAGTTATTAGTTAAAAGTATTTTTTAAATAAGGCCAAATAACAAATAAATTATCTACGTCGGTTCTAACCCCAACACCTATTGTTAGGAAGGTATCTATCCCAATTCTGGGCAGCAAACAAAACTCGCCTCTCTGTAGCACTTGCAAATTTGGGTCAAAATTATTTTCGTTGTCTTAAAATGTGTCCCTAAAAAACGTGACATAGTTGTGATTTTTGTATGAGATGATGTTTTGTTTCTAATTTTTGATGTATGGATTAAAATATAGCCTGAAAAAGAAATACAAATGCACCGGTTTTTTTATACTGAGTCGAAACAGCAACTAAAAGCGTGACAGAGTGTTATGAAACAAGACAACGAAAATAATTTTGACCCATTTATACGTAAGTGCTACAAAAAGGTAAAACTTTGATAGTTGTTCGCTGTGGATCAGCCCTCAGTTAGTGTAGGTCCTGTCTTGGGAAAAATAAATAAATAACCTTGGGAAATCTTACACAAATCAACCTAGTCCCACGGTAAGCTCAATAAAATTAAGGCTTGGAGGCTACCAAGCGAGGGCATATGTAATAGATAGATACATAATAGATACTTATATACATAGACAGCCACGACCAAGGAACAAATATTTGTGATAAATAAATACACAAAAAATAATGCCCTCGCCGGGATTCGAATGCGAACCAACCCTCACAAGGCTACGGAGGCTGACAAAAAAAAAACAACAATAACAAACACTATGTAAAAGGTCACATAGTTTCCATCCCAGAAAGTGTAAAGTTCCTTGAGACAGCGCTAACCGAATGCTGCAAAGATGAATTTTTGGGGCAACAGCTCATTTGCGAAAAAGCGTCCCAATCAAACGGCTATTTATTAACAGAATTGCCCTACACGAGCTTCGACGCTCAAAAACATTTTCGGCATCAACTTTGGAAGCAGGTTGAGTGCTTTTCGCTCTAATTGAGTTTGACAATCAATTTATTTAACGAGATCATTCTTTGAGTTGATTTTATGATTGACAGTCAGTATACTAACGTTTCCAAAATAAACGAAAACTGGCGTAAACATTATCTGACTCTTGATAAGATTTCGCAAATGTCAAATTTAAAGGGATTCATTGCGAGAAATTTGAGGATTAATATTTTATTGTCGATTTGAATTTGAATTATCTTGTTCGTATAAAATATGTTGGTAGAGGCAAAATTATTCAACGAATTTATTTAAGTGATTATGGGTAAATCAACTTTTTTCTGTCTGTTATTGCCATGGTTGCGGTATCCTGAGTCACGCTGGTTTTATGCAAAAGTATGCTTCTTAAATTATAAGCTCCTAATAAGCTCTTTCCTCAATGGGCCACCTGCAAGCATGGAATACATGCATATTTGTATAATTTATGTAGCTTAATTATTCGTGAAACCGGCGTGATTCAGGAGACCGTAACTGTGGCAATGACAGACAGAAAAAAGTTGACTCATCCTTATACAGTGTTGCGGGTACTACGCGATACCATATTTACTTGTAAGTACTACTATTTCTACGGAGAAAAAATGTTTGATGACTAAAATATGTTTTTGTAATCAAACATTTTTTCTCCGCAGATTTTCAGACCTACGAATATTTCTTTTTCTGGCAGTATAATATCATGACAACCTAAACATGTCCATAGTGACAAAATACATGTGAGTTGAACCGTTAAAGTTAAATGTATTTTAATGAATTGATATTGATTGGTCATGTCATTGTATTCATTCAGAATACTGCATAATATGTCCGTATTATCTCTCTTGCTCCGCTAATTAATATGGACATTATTTTAAGCCAATTAGCGCTCTCATTCACCCCGTTCCTCTTCTACCAGCGTTAGACCCTTGGAGTGTTAAGTTTCCCGTTCATAAACGTAGCATTCACGTAGAACTCTACGCCGTAGCAACCACAGGCAATAATTGCTCTGGCTAGCCTGCTACGCCACACCGGCACAATCAGCAACAATGGTACTGTGGTGCACGATATAATCTCGGCAGCTTTATATCTAAGGGAATAAGAGCGTAAAAAGCCCTACCCCTCGCGTAACCACTGTTGCTGACTGTATATGCAATTACAATATCAAGATTACATGAAATTGCACCTTATTCATATGGCGTTTGAATTTAGATTAACAACATCTGGTCGTTAATTGTCACACTGTGCAAGCATTAGGTGAACCTAATTAAGTAGAGACTTTATGAGCGCCATAACAATTTTAATGACCACTGGAGTATGATAACGTTTTAATAGCTTTTGCCAGCTGAAAAACTAACGATACGTAAACATCCATTTATCATTATATCACTTATATCACATAAGTACACTTGTCTTTAAAGGACTTTTATTGCGGGACACACAATGTTAAGGTGACTCTAACAAAACGATAATGAAAAAAGTTTTTACGCTTAAGCGGGAATGGCGAGATTTGTTTGGAAGTCATTTTTCAAGTGCTCGTCTCCGCCCTGTTGGGCCCACTTTTAATCTTGAGTAATTTATAGCAGGTGAGAAATCTGTCACGTTACGAAAAGTGACTGTCACCTTAATGCTTTATGTATCAAACAAAAGATGCTACGCAAGTTTGGAATAACGTATAGGACGTACTTAATTATACGTATCAAAAAAATCGCTCCTATAAATTTTGTATCAAAGTACCTACAGAACAGACCTATTTAGTGATAAGTTGCGCCGTCAATTTCGATTAGGGCTCGCGGTCGTGTCCGGGTTTCGTGTCAACGTTTCTCATACCCGTGTTCGTGTTACACGTACACGGGTTTCTGACCCGATTTACACGGGTATTTAAAGTCCGTGTAAATAATATCCGTCTACACGGGTTCACGGGTACACGGGTATTATTTACACGGACTTTAATTACCCGCGGGTTCGGGGACGTCCTTGACGAGAAGCGTACGAATGGGTCGTGAGACTTAAGAGCTATACTAAAAATGGATAGATAAGTGAAAGGCTAATTTTGTCAAATAGATCTTATTGCGTAATAGATAGAGTCGAAATTTATAAAACATTATTAAAAAGTTATATCGGCTGACCTTTCCTGAACAGGTAGTGTTTTGTAGTGTCGAACGAAGCTGCAGGTTACATTCAATAATAAACCTTATTTGCATTTGCTCAAATTATTTCGAACCCGTTCGGATCGGTCTTAAGTACCCGGGTACCCGGGTAGCACGCGGTTTCGTGTAAACGGTATCCGTGTATTGGACACGGACACGGGTACCCGGCGGGTTCGTGTAATTCGGGTTCTTAGTACCGTCGGGCTTAAGAACACGGGTATCCGGTTTGGCGGGTTACACGTGTACCGTGAGCCCTAATTTCGATACACTACTCTGACCTATTAATTTTAGGTCCATTTGTCCAACGCTTAAACTTATATTCCAATTAAAACTTCATTAATTAATACCAGTTATTTTTCTAAGTAAGAATATTTATAATGTACGAATGTACCATTTTTATGATTACCTAATTCCCACTTACCGCGGGAGGATTTGGAAAACGACGCGCAGTATAAATAGAGTGAACGAATTACATCTAAACATTATATACTTGTTTTTGATAAATACATTATAAATAACACAGTACACTGTACAACTAGGTTCTTCGGTACACAACCTTATGTAAAATCGTAACAACAACAACAAGCTACAATAAGAACAACAACAACACGCTGTTAGGTATCTTTTGACCATCGAGTGGACAATCTTGTTATTCCGACTTACCGTGACCGAACTTCACGAAATCAATAAATATTTATCGACCAATTATTAAATATTTTTTTCAAAATGAAATAAATAATCATGTCAAAAACCTAAGTAGATGTCCCAACATGGTGTTCCAATTAATTAGATTATTTGTGTTACTTGTTCGCTGGAGGCCGTATGCTTTTTGGTTTCTATTTTTACATAAAAAGGACGGTTGATCTTTGATCTCGGTTATAAAATAGGACACGTACCTAATTAAACAAAATTTCCATCCTTTGAAACTTTACGTGATACCATTTTCAAGTACTCGAGCGACCTTTCAATAATTATGCATTATAATATAAAGACGCCGTAGCCTACACTCGATTTGTTATATTAATGGATAGAATAATTTAATTAAAGCCTCTCGGAGTGGCTTAGCGATAAAATGACTATCAAGTCAAAGAACGCCGGAAAGGTTTGAAGTATTTACTTGATGTAATTACCTTTTAAACAGAAAGGGAAATTAGGTTTAAGAAATAAGGCAAAGTATACTAACTAGAACGGAATTGCAAGTAAAAAATATAAAAAACCGGCCAAGTGCGAGTCGGACTCGCGCGCGAAGGGTTCCGTACCATTATCAATTTATTATTTAAAAAATACAATTAAATCAACCTACCTCAAAAACTATAGGAGATAATTTAATCAAACCAAAAATCGTTGATAGAGTTTATTAATGTGCTTAACATATATTTTTTTTAGAATTTTATATCGCGTAGTTTAAAAAATAGAGGGGGGGGACACATTTTTCAGACTTTGAGAGCTGGTATCTCGAAAACGATTTGCTTAAATAAAGATAAGATTTATAAACCTTCATATCATTTTCAAAGACCTTTCTATTAATACCCCACACGCTTATATACAACTAAATTTTTTTTTCTATCCCTCAGTTATATGTATGGAGGGCCCCCACCCCAATGGTTTTTTTACAATTTAGTATCATAATCCTGTAGCGGTTCATACAACACATATCCTTACCAAATTTCGTTACTGTAGCATTCATAAGTTCCGAGTAAATCAGCTGTGACAGACGGACAGACGGACAGACGGACATGACGAATCTATAAGGGTTCCGTTTTGCCATTTTGGCTACGGAACCCTAAAAACGTTTTAAAACAGTTCTATCATTGATATTATCATTGAAATTGTTTTCAAGTGATATTTCAAAGACATATAGTTATCATACGCTGCTGGTAAGATTTTATAATCTTACCAGCGGCGGCATTTATATGAATGAGTCTAGCTAGGTCTACCCCAAACTTTGATATTAGTAAATTTCGAGCATTTGTCCCTATCATTCCAACAAAGGCTCCATGGGTGTGATTGAAACAGATGCTCGAAAATCATGACTTAGAGCGCTCGTACACCTGTAAGTTCTTATGTAAGTTATAGGAACGGAGTTTACTAAGGAATGAGAGGTGAATATCACTATCTCATTCCTTAGTATAGCCCCGTCCCTGTAACTCAACTTACGCAAGAACTTACAGGTGTACGGATGGCCTTACGATAGGCCCTCTTTTAAAATCTACGTAAGATACAACTAAATATGTTAGGTATAAGTCGAGTTATCATGCACTTCACGATGTCACAGAAAGAGTATATTAAGTATAAGAACCAAGGAGTAACTACTAACTACTCAATAATAAAAAGAAAAATATTCAAAGGCAAATGTCGTTTCCGATTTTAATCTGATTACGAGACTGCCGCTACGACAGCGACTGCTACTAAAATTAGCTGGAAACTTCCTTTTCAGGTTAAAAGCCTATTACTGCAAATAGGTAACCAAAACATCAAACCTATTTGTAAAATGTAGGTAGCAATTCCAATGTTGATATAGAGAGGATACGGGAAAATGTACCTGGCTTCTCTGGATGACACGTGGAGTCATATAAAGTGGTCCTATACAAGTGTCTGACAGCATGGTCGGTTAGTTGCAAATATTCCTTCAATGGCTTGCACACATGATACATATGTAGCTGATTGATTGCATGCCGCCATGTTGGGAAGTAATATATCAGATAGTTTATAACTTCATGAAGTATATTATGAAGCTTATGTGGCTAAGCTGTATAGTTTGACGTAACGTATAATTATATGCACCTACCGAAAACTCATGCCTGTGCATTGCCTTCAAGAATATCAAAAAATGAACCATCGCCACTAATAATACTTTCAGCTTATGAAAGCTTTGTCAAAAGCAGAACTGTTGTGTTTGTGTCGTAATTATGCGCCATAATACATGATATAAATTAAATTATTAGTATTATTATCTAAGGCAACAAGTATAAAATAGAAATGAAAGGTTTTGAAACAAAAATGTACATGTCAATTTCAAAATGTTTGGTAATGATAAAAATACTTTAATAAACACAAATATTAAATAAAACTATTGTAACGGATTATATCGCGTACATTAATTAATTTAATTACATTGCGACGTTTCGGAAACTTAACTTTTTCCTCCACTGTCAGTCAGCCACGAAACCTGTAAAGTGTTGTACGCGACATAATTCGTAATGATACTTTTCTTTCACGAATAATTATCGTGGTGCCAAAAACATATTAAAAGAGGTACCTATGTTTTATTAAAATATCTAATACACACATAAATTTTACTGAAGGTCCAAAATAAATTTATAACATTTGACAGTTGTTTAATGAGTTGTAAAACGTGTGCTGACCGCGGGCTAAAGATTTGAAATAAACATTACATTTGATTAAAGGGGTAAATTTTTGTCATATGACAGCCATATTTTAGTATTTATTATTCCAACTTTTACATTTATTTCAGCTGTTAAAATTAGCTAAAGGAAACCAAAAAACAAGAATAAAATGGGTAAATATTTGGTGCACTGTTTTGGAAATATCATAAAAGACCTCGAATTTGATATTCGTAGAAAGTTTTCGGGGACTTTGTTAAAAACAAGAAATATAACGACTGCCGTAAAAACAGTAAAAAATACGACTAATATTTTTGTTTCAGTTGGTTTGTTCTTTGTTATTGCTCCTTTTCTTCCTGCGATTCATTTAAATATAAATACCGAGCATTTCCTGTAACAGGAATAATAAATTAAATCGTACCCTCCACCAAGCAAATGGAAAAGAAAGATACATGTACTGTACTTTTCAGGGTTCCGTAGTAAACTATATCCCTTATAGTTCATATAGTATCGTATCCGTGCGGTGACGGAGTAAGAATACAAAAATCACCGCCCCTCTCTTCCCGTGGGTGTCGTAGGAGTCGACTAAGGGAAATACTGAGTATCCAGCTTCTCAGCCGGTGGTAGGGTATTTTTACTAGTACCCGCCTGGTTGGCTACCACCGTACATTCGGTGTAAACGCCCGTGAAATGACTTTCCTTCGTATTTGCCGTGTTTCGGGGTCAGCCGGTGTATTTACCAGCATCTAACGGGCCAGCAAGGCGGTGGCAACTAACAGGTTACTGATTGTCTCCTGTTCGTTGCCGCCGCGATTTGGGCTCTACTTTTCACTTATGATCAGGTGGAGTGGAGCCACTTTGTTGTGCCAACGTTATTTTTATTGGGTCGGCAACGCGCATGTGACACCCTGAGGTTCCAGGCGCCCATAGGCTACGGTGACTGCTTTCCATCAGGCGGGCCGTATGCTTGTTTGCCACCGACGTGGTATAAAAAAAAAAAAAAAAGTTTCGCTATGTCTATCTGTCTGTCCGCACCATAGCTCAGTGACTGTTAGTAGGTACTAGAATTTTTGAATTTCATATAGTTATGAGATATTTAATCACGCCGACAAAATACCGACACATAGTGGCTGTGACTTTTTTATTTACTAATACCCACCGTATAGTTTGGGATATCGTTGAATAGGTCGGTCTTTTAAAAAGAAAAAGGGTCTCTCTTTTTTTGAAGTCAATATTTTCGGATAAAACCACTCAAAACAAAAAAAAATGGTGCCCCCCTTTTCCGTCCTGCGTTTTTCGTCCACCACTTTCGATTCCGACAAAAGAGTTTGTTGCTATTTCAATTTGAATAAAGAATTATTTGACTTGACTTGACTTGATTCGTGAGTCAAAAAGGTATAAAAAAAATCTTGAATATTAGGGTTATGGAGAGCACTTTAAAATAAAACTATTTCAAACATAATCGGCCCAGCCGTTTTTAGAATAACTGCGGAACCCTACACCAAGCATGGTCCGACATGCTCTTTGCCGGTTTTAAAAAATAAATCGAACCATCAGTCTCATATAATAGGAGTCTTTAAGTCACTCCATAAATGACACAACACAATAGGTACATCACTTTGATAAATAAGCAACAATCAACTTAAAAAAGTTGTGTTCAAAGCAATATTATAGTAATATGCTGGTACCTATAAGTGCAGTCGCCATCATATACATGAGAGCGAACAAGATGGCGCATAGATTTTGGAACACAACTATACTGGTTGAACACCTAGTTTTCTAGACATATTTATAATGGAGAGTTTTCTATCATGAATACTAACCCCCTTATCCATAAACGTCTGCTAACTTAACAAGCCGCTAATAACTGTTTGTCCCTCTTGCTCTTATGGACACATTGTTAAGCTCGAAAGGGACATTAACAATTATTAGCGGCTTGTTAAGTTAGCAGACGTTTATGAATAAGGGGGTCAGTATTTACTACAAACCTTAATAAAATGGAACCTTGTCAGGTGACATATTGGAAAGTGTATGATATTTACCTCCTTAATAGTTCGTTACACAGTGATTACTTACCCTAATTTAACCATGTAGGTCGTGTATTTTAATCTTCATATGCATAAAATAGTGATAAAACCTGGCTTTGATAAAATCTTCAGTGGGTAATCGGAAATCGATAAATCAGTCGAGTCACCGGGCAGCCAATCAAGTTTCAATCGGATCTAGGTTTTTTATTAATGGTAACTTTGGGGTCAGCGATTAATTAGGCGATGATTAATCGAGGAGAAGGAAAAAGCTGTGTACCTTATAAATAATTGTCGGGTTAGCAATTTCATCATCGGCCTTGTGTTTATCCCGGTTTTTGCTACGGCTCACTAATGAGCGTGGGATAAGCTCTGTAATAATTATAAGTAGGCACTAGTTCTATCGAACCGATGCACGATGAGATATGAACAGTTTCCTCGCGCCACGAAAAGAAAAAAAAAGATACAAATTCCGTGTCAAGAAATATCTGTCACATATCCCAACACGGAAATTTGTATCATTTTTTTAACCGACTTCAAAAAAAGAGGAGGTTCTCAATACGACTGTTCTTTTTTGTTGTATGTATATTACCTGATATCTCCGAGAATCGTGAACCGATTTTAAAATTTATTTTTGTGATCGAATGTGTATTACTCCGAAATGGTCCCATTGGCACCAAGTTGGGGTCTGATAATGGGATCTTGGAGAAATCGAGGGATCTCTTCAAATGTTATAGGTGCATGTATGGTAATTTTCAATCATTTACAAGAATTTGCGTTCAGAAAATAGGATTTGAGGAAACCAATTATGGAAACAAATCGGATATCTTGAAGAAATCGATTGAAGTCGGTTTTTTAAATTTTTAATTAGGTGATTATTCTTTGTTAAAAGTTCGCTTTTTCGGGGTAAGCATAGGCATAGGTGGCACTTTTTCTACTTACAGCTATGAATTTTCATACTACTTGTCTACACGATCTAGATTCAGTCAGTTCAGTATTACCGAGATCGCGACAAAAAAAATGATAACTGTTAGTACACACTGCTGGCGGGTATATTTTCTAAGAAGATTCACTCACCCGCAAAAATAAAACTTACCTAAAAGTTATTCAGAACAGGGAGTGACAACATTTGCTACTCGCTGCTTGTGTAACGCCGTTGGTGGGCGCCTAAAGATTTGAAGTCAAACAATCGGCACGCTAAGCTACTTAAGAACTATCTCAAAAGAACGTTATAGAATAGAATAGAACTTTATTCAGAACGCTTAATTTTAAACTTAACTTAATTACAATGACAGTGGTACACATTTATAAAGCGTAACTGAAAAGGTCCACACTCAACTTCATGCCGAGAGACCCTTGAGGACCCTGGCGCTTGTCTTCCGTGGGGACCTTTCCGATAGAGGGCAACTACAAGCTACGCATAATAAATATTTGATCTAAGTTTATACTTTAACTTAAATGTAGTAAAACTTTGAAGCTATTGACCCGTAACAGTAATTGTCTCACAAAAGGTAGATACATAAAAACAAAATAATGAAGATTGGCGTAACCAGGACATTATAAAACTCGTAAAGTAAATTTTGAAATATCACTTACTGCTTACTTAAATACAACTTTGACGTGGCTGTAGAGGTCCACGCGATTTATGTCGTGAACAAGGATCGGACAAACGCCCGTCATTTCGTAAAAATAACCCTGTTCCGTACAGTAGAGACTTGCTTATCTTATGATGTTAACATATTTTATTATATAAGATATTTTTTTAATAACACTATCACAAAGTAACTATTTAGGAGATCCCGACTCCTTCTTACGTTTACGTACCCTGATTGTGAATTTATGACATATGAACGACGTAGAATTTTTGATATTGAATTTTGATCTAATCTAGTAATTGGAGTTCGAGGCCAACGAAACTACGACAGATGCGTTATTGTTAAATCCGTCAAAGTGTCTTATGTCATTGTCAAATAAAGTTTTCAGGTTTCCACAACCTTTTTGTTATTTAATTTATTTATTTAAAATAATTCCTAATAAAAACATTATATACCTGTGTAATGTTTGTACGCCTTTTTGTTTAATATGGCTGTCACAACTACGATTTTCTTAAAAACACGTAAATACCTAAAAACTTTTCTTTTCTCTTAACTAACATTGATACGACAAAATTTTCTTGTAAAGAACTTAAAATGATAAGAGCCAACGTTTCAAAGCCTATTTTAAAAAGAAGTTGAATTACCAGTGAACACATACGACGGCGTGCCATATTTTTTAAGACAGTAGGTATGGTTAAATTACTAAGCAGTATAAGTACTATACTATACTATACTATTACTAAGCAGTTTTAACCCGTAATAAGGCAGGGGTGCCTTATTACGGGTTAAAATTATGGGAAAGAAATTTGGAAATGTAAAATGAAAGCATTTTTTGTATTTTATTTTTAATTTGTCTTGTAAATTGGGCTACATTGGGTAAAAATCGAGTACACTCCCATAAAAGCCGAGAGTCCTTTATAACACCATCAGTGTCGAGTCCTGAACTTACTGTCGATTATTTTAAGGTTTAAAATGAGTTTGTCACATTTTTGTTGGAACAAAGTTGGTTATATACCTACTCTAAGAGGTATATTTTAAGCATTTCTTTTACAAATTATTTGGGCGTCATAAAGGCCTCTCGGGTTTTATGGGAGTGTACCCGATTTTTACCCAGGACTCAGGAGGATAAGTGATGAAGAAGACAAATAAAAAATAAAACACAAAAAATGCTTTCATTTTACATTTCCAAATTTCTTTCCCATAATTTTAACCCGTACCCTTATTACGGGTTAAAACTGCTTAGTAATAGTATAGTATAGTACTTATACTGCTTAGTAATTTAACCATGCCTACCTTTTAATTTATGTGTAGTTAAATTACTGTACCAAATGTTATTAACACCTGAGGTGATACCAGCGCAATACCAACTTTGTTACTAATAATTGCGGATAATTAAGTTTTTATTAAAATATCTTATATTCACGTGAAAATAAGTAAATAATATTGTTTCTATAAATTAAAGAATTAAAATTACCAATAAATAACATATCTCAACGTCTGTTTTTAGAAAATAAGGATTTACTATTGTAAGAACATTTCATTGTTGTGGCAATATTTTCGTAGATTTTTTGGCCTCGAACTCCAGTTACTAGATTAATGGGTGTATAATTATCTTTTTCGGTTACCGCGATAGTTATTCATGAAATATAATGATTTAAACGAATTATAGCGCGTATATTTATTAACGTTGTAACGACGTTTCGAACAATTATGTTCTGCACAAGTATCTATGAAATACTCGGGATCTCCTAAATAGATACTTTGTGTTCGTATTATAAAAAAAATATTTTAAATAAATAAATAAATATCTTAAATTGATAAAATATGTTAACATCATAAGATAAGGAAGTCTCTACCATACGAAACAGGGTTATGTTTTCAAAATGACGGGCGTTTGTCCGATCCTTGGTCGTGAATAATGTCTACTTTAACTAGGTACCGACGTTTATTCGGTAACCAATTACTTACATTTTAAACATGAATTACATTACATAACATATACCTACGTAGCATTAAAATGTTTACCTAATAAACACTGAAAATGTCATTTGAAGTTCAACTGGTTATATGACATTTACCAATAGGTAATACAATTCTCAGTAACTACCGACAAAAGTAACATTTGGGTACATATGCGAAACTGTTATAATTATCTGCTCAAACTTTATTAACCAGTTTGCCTGTAACTAAATGAGCATTCACGTAATATTCAGAATTTGACAGGATAAACTGTAGTTTGTGGGCGTGAATTTATAAGACTAAAATAATATGTAAATTTTGTGCGAAAATGTTTTTTTTGTGTAGACACAAAAACAAGCCTCAAATGCATCGCCTACTCTGCCGTGCAATTCCTAAACCACAGTAACTGCCAATTTTCCGATTTTTGGTTTATTGGTGATCTATAATCAGCAAATCAAAACGCATAATCCCAATCGATCGGTTTTTAATTTGGAAAACTGGAACATGGAAACTCGAAACCCCAAAAGCAGTAAGTGACTAGTTTTTCCTGCACAATGCAATATAAAACGCAGTAAAATGGTCTACGGCTACGGTTTTTGGGCTGATACTGACTAAAACGCAGTACAGGTGTAGATTTTCATGATTTTTAGCATGTAAACTCATAGTATCTCGTTTATAAAGAAACTAATTAAAACACAGTATACAATTTTTATGCTAAAAGTGTTGTACTGCGTTTCCAGTTTCATAGATTAATAAGCATAATTACTAGTTAAGACGCAGTAGGTATAAAATAACGATATTTAAAGTGGTACAGTACTGTTCAAATAAGTATCGTATTGCCATCTAAATTGCAGTAACAAGTTCATTATTGTACACATTATGATGTATGTTGTATTACTTTCAATAGCAATATTACTAGCTAAAGGACAGTAGCACTCCAGTTTAGGCAGTATTTTTATGTTATTTGACTATTTTAACTGCATTTAGACGTTTATTTTAAGTGGCAAATTCGAGTTACGAGTAGTTCCATCTCGTACCTTCCTTGAAGATAGCTTATAGTGATATCGTTAGAACATCCTGTTTAAGGTAGTAAAATAATTCTTGACCTATTTACAATTTAAAATAACCAAGGTGTCGTATGTTGATAAACGAGTAAAAACTTATGTAGTTAAACACATAAAGGTATTATTACCAGTGATCGGTTTTTTGGATTCCCCCTAGCGGGATTTCGCGTATAAAAAAAATACGGGTGTGACTATAAAAAATATTTAACACTATTGTATTGTACACACCAGAGCATATCTTATGAAACAGAAATATGGCAATATAATTAATTAAAGTTTATTTTCCAAGTTACTGTAGGAGACCCGCCGGGGGAATCCAAAAAACCGATCACTGATTATTACCTAATTATTAGGTCCTTAAAAGACAAAAAAATAACCTTCTCTTTAGTTTGTACACATTTAATTTTGCTATGCGAGTTATGGTTCCTAGGCGGCGGTATCATATTATTAAGCAATGCCTTGCCAACAAAATATCATCGTTATGTCATAATATTGTTACATTTGTTCTTTATTGCGGTACCTCGCCGTAACGTATGAAGTAGATTATACATATGAATTATACCAATACCGCCAATACCGGTCAATAATCGAGTATTTAGAAATTTGTATTTACCTGTTTTGGGATTCGATAAGATTGCTACATACTTTTTGGTTTAAGTTTCTTATACCGTCGATTGTAATATGAATTAATGTAACCACCAAAATGACGAAATTGAGTTAAGTATACCGTTCGACTGCAAATTTCCTGCTCTATCGAACGGTATATATAAAATATTGATATCTAGAAAAAAATGTCGAATACGTTAACAAAAACTTTGCCATTTTATTAGGTTTCTACGTTTTCTATTAACGTATGTAAAGGTTTCCAAAAATCATAGACAATATTTTAACGTAAGTACGAATTTGTAAGTACAAAACATGTCTTTCCTAATGTACTCACCATATTTTTATAAACGTCACTGCTGTAAGCGCCGTCTGCATTGTATGGCTCATAAGCAATTCGGTTTCAATTTGTGAGTTACACTAAATTCCGAAATCCACTTTTGATGATTTTCATTGATTTGTTAACGTATCTCCAAATTTTTTTTAAAATATTTAACGTAAGCACCAGCCATTTCCTGAACTATAAGTGTGGTCCCAGTTAGTAACTGTCTATCAAATAGACCTCTCAAAAATAAAACAAACAAGATAAACATCATTTCAATGGGATAATTAACTAAAAAGATACAACATACTTTATAAATGTCCATTTCGTTTTTTGGCCCTCCTGAAAAGTCGTCATTTGGTGGTTACATTAATTCATATTACAACTGACGATACGGTTATTCCAGATGCACTTAACAAATTTCTTTATGTTAGTTTAAATTCAAAGCTAAACATAATAAAATATGAAAGTAAATTCTTAATCATTTCTTTAATAAATTGCTACGTAATATATATACGGTGTTATTAAATTAGTCACGGATATTTAAGGGACTTTAATTTAACGTCAAAACAATGAAGTTTCACTAGAAATTAAAAAAAAACATTTACCGAACAATAAAGAACATTATAATTTATTTTCTAAATAATCATCCCATCATCCATCAGTAATATCCTATCAAGATGTTTGTTTAACACTGTCTGTCATGGCCTTATTAAAGGCCTCCACAAACCGGCCGGCGGTTCTAGAATTATGACTAAAGAGGTTTCATTTATTTATCTTATTAACAGGGTGCTTTAACGAACCAAATTTGTTTCCTAGTTTTCTCCAAAAAAACATAACAAAACCTATAACGTGTCATATATAAATATACTCCAGGAGCGGAGTACTATAGTAGTAATAGGTCAAAATTGATGACAATTTATTATTTTATAGGGTTTTGTATTATAATATACAGTATTCTAAAGACTTTTTGATTTATATCTGACACGAATACGTAAGAAATACGTATTTATCAAAATTAATCGTAGAAGTGCTACGCCATAATCAGTCGTGAGCTTACTCATTGAAATCAATGTAAGGCTAAATATAATGTGCTATTCGCTATGATTACAACCGATACTGGTACCTTAAGTTGATTGTTATTTCATTTCTTAAGAAAATGTGGTAATAAACCTTAATTTTTGTCTAATTTTTGTATTATTGACGACAAATCCCTAAATAAACTGCGTTTTCCAAGTAACTTTTAA
Source organism: Thaumatotibia leucotreta (assembly GCA_025490895.1). Classification (NCBI taxonomy): domain Eukaryota; kingdom Metazoa; phylum Arthropoda; class Insecta; order Lepidoptera; family Tortricidae; genus Thaumatotibia; species Thaumatotibia leucotreta. Next base: position 36,606 of record JALPQI010007727.1, on the reverse strand, counting down.
ATCGTTTTTTACATCCTTCTGTGTCTCACATTGGTATGAAACTTGATAAGCGTGTTTGAATTTCTTAATAATAAAATCATGTAATGCTGTTACAATTTTTTTTTGTATTTTAATGACTTTATTAAAAAAAACTATATTTTACTGCTGTGAATGAAGTTCGTAGCACGAAAATTCAATCAAAATACTAGTTAAATTACAGTACACTAGTCCCTTTTACTGCAGTTTAACCTGTAAAATGCCGCCTATCTCTAATAAGCACGCAAAATTTGTGCAGTAAGTGGTCATTTTACTGTGTCTTAATTAGTAATTGTTATATTTTTCCCTGTTTTTAAAAGCGCAGTACAAACACAGAATTTCGAAAAAAACACATATTTAATTTTAGAAAATGCAGAAGCACGTATTTTTTAATTTATCATATTGTATGATCTCAATGCTTCATTTTGAACAAAAAAAAATCTCAATAACTATCAAATCTTGGAAAATATATTACTTTAAAACTGTTTTTTGCTGTTATCTCAAAATCGACTTTTGTCAGTTACTGTGGTTTAGGAATAGCACGGCAGTACTATACCATAGGTATATAAGTACGTCGTAATTAGAGTTATAAATCCTAACCACTCTTGCAAGATAATCTTTTACCAGCCGGATAGCAACATTAAAATTCAATTTAATCCCAACCTTTTCCTGCAAAAAATAAACACTGTCTGAAACAGCCCGTGAATCTTACTAAGAAGACTAGAATGTATTGTGCCAAGAACAGTTAACCTTTTTTTAATGATTAAAGTTTTCAAGATATTGCGTAGGTCTAGAATTATTAATTTACTATCCGGTTTAAAACTGATAAAAACTTTTTACTTAGAGTAAGAAAGTTGAATTTTATGAATTGAAATACGTAAAGAGTTTTATCAGTAATAGAAATACTTTTACTATAAATCACATATTAATTATTGACCTTATACGAACTTTAGGTACTTGAATGAGAATAAGTAAAGGCATCAAAAGCGAGTAATGTCAAAGCAATTAATAATTTATGCACCTTTAATAATGTAGCAGATTTTAAGTGCTTATTTGTCATTCATCACATCAAATAATTTGATAATTCCATTCATGAAAATTTTATAAATCTGATGCTCAGGCAATTCTTTTAGATTTTCGATTGACGATTAAATGAAATTTTGTTTTTAAGATAGATAATAAGACAATTTGTGTGCTCTGACGGGGTGTCATGGAAGCTCTCTGTAAAATTGTAACATCTTATGTACATGACTTAAACAAATAAACATCTTATCTTATCTAAATTTAAGAGTAGGCCGTTCGTGAATTTTATACCAGACTCGAACTCGAATTTTTACACTGCAACCGATTGAATTAATTTGTTTTTTGAGGTTTTAGGGTCAATATGAATAGACTTATAGTTTGCCAGATAACTAATAATTTGTTACGGAACTTAGTATACACCCAATATAATTAGTATACACCCAAGAGTGTAAAGTTAACAGCAGGCCTAACCAAGATGTCTTTTCGCAATCGTATAAGATAAGAGATTGAGATATCCACTCAAAAGATATAGTATTACCGAGTAGGTATGTAGCTATTATGTTAAAATTATAAAAGCTATTTGATGTTCGCTGTTTCCAAAGTAAAGTAAAATATAATCACCAAATTAAAAGAAAACCCGATTTCTCCAAGATTCCATCTTCAGACCCCGACTGGTGCCAACAGGGCCATCTCAGTCCTATACCCGTTAGAAAAACATTTTCGGAGTTATCGAGTAACATACAATCATACTTAATACCGACTCAGTTCAAATAAACAGTTTTTATTTTTTCATTTTTAGTATTATGTAAAATGGAGATTTAGAAAATCCTGAACAATGCAAAAGACTGCATATTTTTAAACTTCCAAAAACCTCCTAAGGTATATAGTTTGAGTCCCAAATCCTCACAGGCAACGGGAATGCTTATATTATAGCCATCCTGTGTAAGAAGTAGCTACATAATGTATTTTGTTCCAGACCGCCTGCTCGGCAAGTTCATGCTCGGCTCGTACATGTTCGCCCGCGGGCGCGCCCTGCAGCACTGGAACTCTGCACTCGCCTCGCCCATGGAGCAAGTGAAGCAGTGGCACCCGCTCACCAATTAAACACGGCACAGTTCAGGAACACGATAACGCCAATCTTTACAATTTGACTTATGACTTTATTTTTTAGCTGTATTGCTAAGTCATTTTGTATATTCATTGAAAATGTTTCGCCTTAGACTAAGTCAGTGGCACCCGCTCACCAATTAAACCCGGCACAGTTCAGGAACACGATAACGCCAATCTTTACAGTTTGACTTATGACTTCATTTTTTAGCTGTATTGCTAAGACATTTTGTATACTTATTCATTGAAAATGTTTCGCCTTAGACTAAGTCAGTGGCACCCGCTCACCAATTAAACACGGCACAGTTTAGGATACACGATAACGCCAATCTTTACAATTTTACTTATGACTTTATTTTTTAGCTGTATTGGTAAGACATTTCGTATATTCATTGAAATTAAGTCAGTGGCACCCATATTATATTCATTGAAAATGTTTCGTCCATGGAACATGTATAACAGAGGCATTCCACACACCAATTCACAACCCAATACAATTACAGATATATGATAACGCCAATCTTGACACTGAATTATGACTTCATTTATTATTATTAGGTTTTTTGCTAAGACATTTTTGTATGTTTAAGAATACCTATACGAAAATGCCAATCCTTGCACTTTGACTTGTGCCTTTAATTTTTAAGTTTTTTGCTAGAGCACTTTTTTTTTTATACCACGTCGGTGGCAAACAAGCATACGGCCCGCCTGATGGAAAGCAGTCACCGTGGGCGCACGCAACCCCAGGGGTGTCACATGCGCGTTGCCGACCCAATAAGAACTTGTAGTGATAATATTATTGTCACAAAAAAATGCAATTACTCTCGATCAGGGATTAATGCCCGCTTGCCCAAATTTACAATAATACGGCTCAGTTTAAGAGACACAATCACACCATTCACTTTACCTTATTTTAAGTTTTTTTTAATAAAATAAGAGTACATTTTAAATATGCCTTTATATATTTTGTTTCACCCTAGGAGAAAGTCCTTTCAACAGAACTACGACATCGCCCAATTAAGAAATACACGATCATGTCATTACTCAATTACACTCACAATTTCAGTATTTATAATATAATGATTGCCTTTGTTTTAATATTGAACTGAAAATGGTTGCTCTTTAAGTATTTAAGAATTTTTGCAATAACTTAAAAATGTGTGTATAGCTTACAGATTCGAGAACCAATTAAAGGCAAACGGAAATTGTAAATGAAATTAATAAGCAAACGGAAATTCCATTTACAATATAAATTTACATCATAACTGAATTTATTGATTGTACCATGATATTAATTCCTTAATTCCATGAATTGGAAAAAGTAATGAAATTTGTTTCCCTTAACAAGGCGAAACCAACCATCTCCACAATGTTTTACGATTGAGTTGAATCGAGAGTGATGGCAGGTGGGCCAAAGTCACGAATTGGTCGTCACTTCGAGGAAAAAGAAGCATCGGTGATATGTACGCGCGATAGACCGATGACATCAGGTGAATTGCGAGAAGATTCTGGCATACTAACGTGAACTTCGAATTTCGTCAATTTAAAAAGATATGTTTCGGTCACTCCAAAGAAGGCGTCATTAGAATGACAGAGACAGATGCTCGAAATTTGCGGATTATGAAGTTCGCGGTAGAGGGCGTACTCAAAGAAAGGTTTCTTGGTGGTGGACGATATCAGCAATGATGATGATAATGAATGTGAAACTTGTGTTAAAGATATTGATCATTTCAATATTTAAGGTTACGAAAAGGGCATGAAACTCACTCTACGGCATAATGAAACGTAATACACAACATCCGACCTTAATTATTGGAAGCAATTTTAGTGGCGGTCGTTTACCTTCCTGGTAAAGTAATTTTGCTCGAAGATTTTGTTTATTTATGGACACGTTAAAACAATATTTTTGAATTTTTGTAGAGCAGTGATGGCCAATTGGTCGATTATCGTCTCTGATAAGACGGCTCGGCTGTCACGTGCAAAAGAAGTAAGTGCTGAAATAACGCACGTCTTGATAAGCAATAATCGCTTTTTTCTTGTGATTCGTTACTATGGTTGACGTTAGATCACTCTTAAAATCATTCTTCAATAGCCACTGAGATGGCTCATATGGCTGAGGCTACATGTCATCATTATTTTTTGAAGTTTTTCGCAATAACCCAATCATGTACCCACTCGGATAACATAAAAAAATATAAAACATAGATTTTTGCTGAGTTACATGGCCTTTAAATATTTCTTGTGTCACTCACTAATCATGTTAGTAGGGCGTGCTGTATAAATTTCTTTTGGCAACACTGGTATAGTAAATTATAAATATTGGATGTCATATACCAAAGAAAAAAACGACCAAGATTACCAACGTCCGCGTCAACGGTATAGTAAAATTATAACATTCCTGCTTACATCTATAGGTACATAATGCCATACGTCAATCTAACTTGGGTTACAGATAGCGTATTAAATGGGATGATAAATCGTATTAACCGTACAAAAATGTAGGAAAACAGCATGCAAAATGCAGGGACTGGCATAAAATGGCGTATTACGCGGGAAATCGTATTAAACGTGATCGTATTAAGCGGGTTCTACTGTATATGCATCTTTTGCTTCCTGGGTGACGTGACAGTAGGGTTCGTGAAATATAAATTGGTAACTTTCTACCCACAATATAGTAACAATAAACGTTCAATTTATATTTCTCGAACCTTATCACAACAAGAAATAGTTCATCCACCAATACCTAAACGATAAAAACCGGCCAAGTGCGAGTCGGACTCGCGCGCAAAGGGTTCCGTACCATTATCAATTTATTATTAAAAAAATACAGTTAAATCAACCTACCTCAAAAACTATAGGAGATAATTTTATCAAACCAAAAATCGTTGATGGAGTTTATTAATGTGCATAACATATATTTTTTTCAGAATTTTATATCGCGTAGTTTAAAAAATAGAGGGGGGGGGACACATTTTTCAGACTTTGAAACCTGATATCTCGAAAACGATTTGCTTAAATAAAAATGTGATGTATAAACCTTCATATCATTTTCAAAGACCTTTCTATTAATACCCCACACGCTTATGTACAACTAAAAAAAAAATTCTATCCCTCAGTTACATGTATGGAGGGCCCCCAACCCAATGTTTTTTTTTTACAATTTAGTATCACATTCCTGTAGCGGTTCATACAACACATATCCTTACCAAATTTCGTTACTGTAGCATTTATAGTTTCCGAGTAAATTGGCTGTGACAGACGGACAGACGGACAGACGGACATGACGAATCTATAAGGGTTCCGTTTTTGCCATTTTGGCTACGGAACCCTAAAAAACAACTATCATAGGACCACTGGTCGATTTGTGTCAGTTTCTGCAATGTTTCCAAGTTTCAATTGTCAGCCTCTGTCCGTCGTAGCCTAAATAGTTGATAGTGATCCTGCTTACGAATCTGGAGGTTCCGGATTCGAATCCCAGCGAGAGCATTATTTGTGTATTTATTTATCACAAATATAAAGTACCTATTATATAATTATATCTTCGCTTGAAACACACATCCGAAGTCTTAATTTCAGCTTACAGTGGGACTAGGTCGTTTTTGTGTAAGATGTCCCAAGATATTTAATTATTTAAATAAACGCACCACGAGCATGCATTCTTTGATACATGAGTCACCTACCTATCAAAGTCCTCTGCCCGGTGAATATGGCGGTTGAAATTTGAATATTGAGCGGTGGACGCATATGTCGCTAAAATTGGTTATTGGAAAATATTGCTGTGCGATGTGGAATTTTGATACGGGAAAATGCTTTCAGTTGACAACTCTGTGTTATTTTCAGATTTAGAAGGTAAACGATGGTTTTAAAAGAGGATGAATTTGTTTCTGTATCTTTATATCTAATAAAATAATTATTTGAAACACTCATTTCTGATTTGTCAGTAATATTGTACTGTCGTTTAATTCTTTTCGAAGTAACTGCATTATACTATAAAATAAAATACACGCAACCTTAACATTGCGTGCGATTCTTGTTCATATTTCACTTTTTCAGTCTTAAGCTTAAAACCAACATTTATATTAGGATTTTATGATGATGATAGTGTATTTTTTCATAAGAACTCATCAACCGTGTACACAGAGTGTTAAAGTAGTTGATTTATAAGTATTTAATATATTTTGTGTAAATAAATTCGTGTCATAATTTAAGCTAAATTCCTCATATTTTTGTAATCCTCTTTAAACTTCTTTATATCTTTTAGGTTAATAATACCAAATTCTAATACACACCAATATATTATATTATATACCTACTCATAAGTCTTATATCACTTATACAATATATCAAAGTAATTTTATTTGTAGCTTTATAAATACGCAAGGAAATTTAAGATACTAAAATTATGCCAAAGAAATATTTTATCAAATAAATCATACTATATAATTAATATTAATTTAAATACTTATGTGATAATTAAAAACTAATTTACTCCGATGGGTCATACATTCGTTACCACATTTTTATAAACGTATAAATAATTTATTCTTGGCATAGTTACAAACAAATACATAATTTATGCTAAAATACAAATATTTAATTATAATTTGCTTGATTGAAATGCCAATAAGTTATTATTGGAATAGCATGGAGTCGGACTAATAATATATTAAAATAATAATAATATTATGTAACTTGTGTGTTTATTAATTGTGTATTTAGGTAAGTATAAGGCTTGTCCTTTGATTGTATTTTATTAGCTTATAAGTTAAATGTTTATTAGATACCTAACGCTCACATTATAATTTAATAAAAGTAGCATTTAAAATGAATGTTTTAATACATATGTGTTAAGAAATGATATATACAATAGGGCCCATCGATAGTAAAGTAATATTAATAGAACTATATGTTTAATAATTAATGTGAAATATACACGAACAATATATTATGTAGCGTCGATATAATTTCAAGCAAAATGTCAAATGAATAAATGATGTTACGCCAAATTGGCGAAAAAATATGTGGTTTTATTTTTCATATCAACAATTTGGTTTTAAAGTTGTCTATCAGTTATACTTAAAAACACCATAAGAATGCCCGTGGAAAAACCAATCCCCATAGAGATTAGATAATTTATGAATAGACAATCCGGGGTCTACTTATCTTATCATACAGGTCATTTTTCGCATCACTTTCGCACTTAAATACATGTCAGATAGTGGCGATAAAGACGACAAAATGATAAAACAGGGACTATATTTTTTTATAGTATACTCGTAAGCTTACAGACTAAGATAGTTTTTATAACACTGAAATACTTCTACCAATTCACACTCCGGTGAGATCAGTTCAGTCGACCCAATTCAATCACGGAGTGTAACCGTTCAACTTGATCGATGACGTCATTATACAGAGAGTGAATTTAATGCAGGCGTAAAATTTCATGCCGATTAATACAGGGACCCAGGAATGTATTATTTCGCACATGATAATTGAGCACGGGATATAATGAATCCATATTAATTCACGATACCTAATTGTCATGTTAGTGCTACTTAATACATATAATCATTATTAAGCAAAGTTGTGGATGTTGTGTTCTTTGTTGGTCAGTAGGACTTAAAAAAAATAACAATACAAATTAAGCCTTTGAGCCCCAGCGTTATCATATGATGACGGAAGTACACAAGCACTTCAAATGGCTATGATTCGATGGGTTAGTAATTAATATTCTTTAACAAAACGATTATCCCTTCCATATGATCAGATAAAATAACTGGGTATATACGCGTATTATACGCCTGTATAATATACACAACCTGTATCATATTGGTTCTGTATCTCACTTACAGATGTATTCGATCTCTGAAAGTCTACGGCGAAATTCGTTCGAAATTCGTCACTTTCGTCTCTGTCACTCAAACAAAAGCGTGACAGAGACGAATGGTGGAAATTTTCGAATTTCGAAGTTTGCGGTAAGCCTCTGGTTCCATCACGTTCCGAAATATAGAGCCCCATAAAAAGTTTACACGTAGGTAATTACCGAAATACAAGGTTGTTCATTAGATCGTGACCTCATTCTTGGAAATTAAGTACAATATGGTAGGTAATCTTTTTGCAGCTTTCATATGATTTTATTTGTTACATGATGCCAGCTAACAAATATATATATACATATATATAGTTATCCACGTCGTAATCGGCGACGGCGACCCTAGCTACTTGTGAGCGTGAGCCCTAATGTGGCTTGCGAAGCCGAACTTACTCTTAAACACCCGATCACATGGAACACAGTAAAGTTCACCAGAGCTATTATAGGTGTAGTTATATGTGGAGATTTTCGAGCTTGACGTTTAGCGTCCAGTTCAGTAAGACGGGTCTCAAGCTAAAGGTGGGTCCACACTAGTGACATTTTGCCGAACATTATTCCGTGACCGTAACAATAACACGTGTCAGTACCGTTAATGTGGACGTATTTTGTACACGAACAATTTGTTACAAGTTGCAGTACGGCACAATCCATTCCGAACACTCAAAGAACTGTTTTGACACAGACTATGTATGACCAGTCTGCAGGACAATGTATGGAGTTACGATCTACTAACCGGGCCTAGTGTGGACGCTGGTCTGTGTACTGTCACGCATCGAAGTCACGTGTTACGGGCCGATCCATCTCGAGTCGGTTTTCTTCAAAGCATGTTCGCTATTTTCCCCGACCTGTGACGTGACCACGACACGTCCACATTTGCATTTATGACACGCGTACAAGTACGCCAGATGACACAGACACAGCCATGGGCTAGGAATGGATCACGTCGTGACCTGTCCGGCGGTACGTCCCCCGCCCGCACCTCGCCGCCGCCTCGGTAGTCCATCATAGATAGACAACCAACGACCGACTCTTGTACCGATGTCATGCCACGCAGTCTGGTTCGCCAACGTGTGTCTACACTTGTGACATTTCATCGTACACGGTGTGTAACCGTGCAGCACGATCACGGAGCGTCCACATTGAGCGTAACATGTTCTGTTGCAATGTCATGTAGTCCGATCCGTCGTATTGTTACAAGTGTGGACCCACCTTAATACGATGTACTAGTACAGTTAACACTTTCATTGCGGACGAGTGCTACGCGCTACGCTCGTAGCCGATCCCGTGATGTTTCCGCTTTGTAGCGAAAATGGACCTCCCACAGAGAACTCCCCTCGGGAGTTCCCACGCTCAATGTGTTAATGTACGTGGGTACATATTGTATTCCTATCGTAAATAGTACTGGCAAAAAATTGGAGGGATCAGAGACGGGTGAGTACAGGTTTACTAAAATATCTAATCTAGGTAGTTTTTGTACATTTTTAATTCAATAATTTCGGAGATAACCATACTAGAAGAAAACGTACAAAAATTAAAAAAAAATCATGAACAGTGGGCTTACAGAAAACTTCAAAATGAAACTAATTCGTACCTAATCGGCCGAGCCGTTGTTGAATAACTATGGAACCCTACGCTTAGCATGGCCCGACATGCTCTTGCCCGATTTTATTTTACAAACTTGCTATTGTGTATGATTGTGTTTCATGATATGTACATATATGTATACCGTAAGTTCAGTTTATGTAACCCAAGATTAAAAACGAAAAAAAATATATAATTAAATTTCAAATTACACTCAAATTACTTAAAATTTCGTCAAAATTACATTCATAGATTCAACCTAACCATGCCAACCACGTACCATTGCATTAAATCAATCATTAATTTGCCAAGACAGATATTTTTAGGTGGGCAATGTTACCCGACTTAACGGTGGTTTTACGTTTTATCATGTCTATTTATCTAAATATCTAAATATTTTTTTATAAAATAATAATTTCTAAAGTAATATACCCCACGCTCGTCCATTAAATCAACTTACGCTTAAAGATCAAGAGTTTAACTTCCTTTACAACTTAAACATTGACCACGAAATTGGTTCCTGTAGCACGTACTCACCTTGTGAATCCGAAAGGTGTTTGTGTTTGCCCAGACCCCGTGAAGACAGCCTTTGAAATAGACCCGTAGCCGTACCATGACTGCAAATATCGGTAACTTTGGGTTTTCCTCGATATCTACGTAAAGTCCATTCATCCTTAGCTGTGTTATCTAGTAAACAACTTTCTAACCTAAAAGTACACGTTTTCTGTTTTAAACTGCCATCATCATCATCATCATCAGCCTATGATAGTCCACTGCTGGACGTAGGTCTCTGCTATTAACTATGCGTATAGACGCATTAGGAGGTAAATGCCCTTAATCGCCACGCTGGGCAAGCGGATTGGCGATCGCAGTAATGTGTCTACAGTGATGACGCTGCTGCCCATCATCAATCGTTATCAAAAATGGTCAGTGACACTTCAATCCCTTAGTCGATTCTTACGACACCCGCAGGAAGAGTTGGCGTGGTGACAAATGTATTCTTACTGCCGTCACCACGCGGCCCTAACAAATATATTCTTACTGCCGTCACCACGCGGCCCCGACAAATGTATTCTTACTGCCGTCACCACGCGGCCCATAAACTGCCATATTTTTGCCTATACCAAGATAAGGACTCAGGTGTCCGCATTTGTGCAGTCCGTCCGTAGTGATTAGTAAATTTTTTATTTTGTATTCAAGGAATCATCAGTTTACAACAGAAAATGTGTACTTTTAGGTTAGAAAGTTGTTTACTATAAGACAACTAAGGATGAATGGACCGTAAAGCAGATCGTCGCACTCGAACGTGATAGAATGCATTGCGTATCGAGTAAACCTAACGTATCCTTTAGTTTCCAACTCATGGTACGGCTACCGTAATGGCCGACGATCCTGCATCAATGCTAATTGGCTGCTTGGCAATGCGGACGTTGTGGATAGAGGGTCACACGAACTAGTTTTAGTTTGAAATAGGGTTGAGGTAACCTTGATTACTAACATCACACTACAGAATGCTTAGCCAAGTTGCCAATTGATAACGCTTAGTAACGTATCGTAGTTTTCCCTCCCTGTCACTCTTGTCTATTAGTGCGACAAAGACAGTTAGCTGCCTTTGGTGTACGATTGACGATTAAGCGTTAGCGATTGGCAACTTGTCGAAGCACCCAGTGCTTCTTTCTTAATTAAGGTAAAGTCCATTTCAAATACGAAGGCCCGATTCCACTTGACAAAGTCATTAGGCGTCAACAATAGGATCAGTGACAGCAAAAGATACCGGGCCAGAGACCCTTTTGTGGCGTGATATTTTATGTATACATCGGTGTACGACACGTGTCAATTTGTAGTAGACTAATTCAATGACAAAAGTTTCGAGTGGCATCGGGCCTTCGTATTTGAAATGGACTAGGTATACAGTCAACAAATTGGAGCCCTAGGCTACTCAGGAAATATGTATGTCAAAGAGATGTTATAAATTAGATTGTTTGAAATTTCTTACAACAGATGTAAGGCACTGGTCTCACCGCGAGCTACTAAGCTATGAACTATCGGCTATAAACACAAACAAAAGATACGCACTCCCGTGTAAATAAACGAGACACGGCGATACTCGCCCGGCGGTGATAGCCGATAGCTGGGCGAGTATCGCCGTGTCTCTTTTATTTACACGGGAGTACGTATATTTTGTTCGTGTTTATAGCCGATAGTTCATAGCTTAGTAGCTCGCGGTGAGACCAGTGCCTAATGAATAATGTTTTAAAATAACCTTTGAATTTTCACGGAAATGGCCTAATTTACATTTCTGTCTCAATTTGCTCATTACAAAGGATTCTGAAGTTTGTTGCGACAGCAATATGAATTCGGACGGAAAGTGATGGCGGCATGGGTGATGTATGAGCGTGCCTTGCCGCCAGATGCCTTCACAATCCGCACAGCTATTTTAAAATGAGTGATTGTTTCTTTCAATTATTATCGTATTTCAATTTCGAACTAAGTACTGTGTTATTCTTTTCTTGTTATGTTGCGCGTGAAGCTCATAATTTGGTTCAAAATTCAAATTATGATAGGTACTGGATAAATAATAATATCCTAATTATCGTTGGACACCTGCACAATTATTGGTTTATAATTATGATATACGAAAACTATACCCATATCTACATTAAGAAAATAGAAGCACTACACGTTACTTTTATTAAAAATAAGTTTACCTATAGAACATCAACTAGGCCCAATGTTATGAACGCTTATAAAAATAAAAGTTTATAATTCAGGTACATTTGCAACTTGTATTTGTACAACATTGAAATGCTTTTGTAAAATTACTACACGAGTAATATTTACTAACTTTGTATAAACATTCTGAATTAGTTCTAGTGATGGATAAATGTATTGTGAAAATATATTTAGAATATTGTAATATAAATAAATAAACTAGTTACCAGATCAAAACAAATCCTAAAATTTCACTAAAGGTCTCTGCCCACTAGACCGTAGCATACCATGACCGTAGCATGAACGTATCAGACACGGAATGTGAGACGACACGGACTACTATGCCCACTATAACGTTTGTACATCGTTTCATGTCCGTGCTAAGCCCGTTTAGTGACCGTTGCATCCGCGTCGCAAACACGTATCATCCGCGTCGCAATTACGTATCATCCCCGTAGTATGAGCGATTCATATCCGTCGTTATCGTTCCATTGTCACAGTTTTATCAGTTGCAAATCGTTTTCGCGCCCTATAGACTACTATCGCTGTGCTAGTATTTTCCTAGGAGTTTATTTCTACACCTATTTTTCTGAGCAGACATTTGGTTAGGTAACCTAGACACTGATAAGTGTAATCTATGATATTAAACTAAAACTTCTTGGAATTGGTAAATTATATTGCCTATATTATGAGAGTACATATGTTCTTGTCATGATTGTCAATGTGACTCCGTCAAGTAGTTTTGTTTGATTATTTTTACATCTTCTAATAGTTTTGGAACAATAATTAATTTTAAATAACAATGAAGCAGCTGTTAAAGAACATAGGTTTTTCGAAAAAAAAAAGATATCGATTTTGTGTACATATTGTAATAAAAATCTAAAACCAATAAAATTTATTTTAGAAAGCCACATCAAAAGCATGGTTCTTACCATGTAAAAAAAGAAACAAATTGTGCAATCTATCTGGATAAATTCGTTAAGTTATATGACTGTTTCAAAATTGATATTACTTTTAATTATTTTGTTTGTAAGAAACGAAGTTATATTTTTCAATCTCGATGAAAATCTTCGGTTTGCGGGTATACAATCAATTAAGTAAGCTTTTTTTCAGAAAATAGCGATGCTTATTATATTGTTTCCGTTGTCTCGCCATAAGAAAATTATTACTCACTATCAAAAGTGAAAAATTTGGAGAGTTTTGGATAAAAATTGTAAATACAATACAAAAATGTAAATAGAACCCGTATGCTCACCGTTTCGCCGCCTGCGCACACCGTACCGGCAACGTTGCGTGCCATGCACGTAGCGTGTCGGGGCCGGCAAAATATTCTCGCCGAGAATTCTTGCCGGTCCGTGCATGGCACGCGACGGTGTTGGCCGGCGACGGAACGTCCTAGTGGGCATAGTCTCATACTTTTCCATACAAAGAATATTTTTTTGTCTGATACGTTCATGCTACGGTCATGGTATGCTACGGTCTAGTGGGCAGAGACCTTAAGTGGTATTGAAATATCTATTGTCAGCCTCCGTAGCCTAGTTGGTAGTGACCCTGCCTACGAAGCTGGAGGTTCCGGGTTCGAATCCCGGCGAGGGCATTCTTTGTGTATTTATTTATCACAAATGTTTGTTCCTTGGTCATGGTTGTCTATGTATTTAAGTATCTATATGTATCTATCTATTATATATATCGTCGCCTGGTACCCACATTACAAGCCTTAATTGAGCTTACCGTGGGACTAGGTCGATTTGTGTAAGATGTCCCAAGATATTTATTTATTTATTTATTTATTTATTTATTTATTAATATGTAAGGCTAGCGCATATTTAAAGCGACAATATCTCGCGGCGACATATCCGTCACTCTTTTATTAACATAGATAGTATACAGGGTGCTCGTTTCGATATGCTATAAATAAGACAGGTTACTTGGGGCATTAATAGAAGTTGTCTGGTATACAGGCTTTTGGAAAATTCGATAAAAAAGATTTTTTTTTGTTTTCATACAAAATAAATGAAATGGTAAGTGTGAGAGAACCTTAAGAATAAAATAAAAGTTAATCTCAGGTAACTGACGGCACATGTCAAAATAAGTAACATTAGAATGTAATAAAGGTTGCAATACACAAGTTCAGTGATTAAACTTATTTTTTTAATAACTCAATAACAGTAAGAGTTAAAACACTAGTTTCTTAGAGAAATTAGTTATATTTGACCTAAATAAGCTTCCGTTAAAGTTATAGCATATGAAGAAAAACACGCTGTATAAAAGACGGGAAGTCTAATATTACGCACCAATCATGATTTTATGTGCTAAGACTACTGGGACAGAAAAAAAAAACGTTTCACTGTCCATTTTAAAGTAATAAAATGACTCAAATATACAGGGTTGGGCAGATTAAGTGTCCTAGTTAAAAAGTGGTATAAAAGTTTAAAAACAAAACAGTGTTACAAATCTTGGTGTTATTTATATATCAGAAATATTCTATATTTTAACGCAGCAATTGATAAATTTGATAAACTCCCTTTTAACATGTATTATTTTAAGCATTATGTCATATAAGGAATTTCATCCGGCACGCACTACCTTATCTGCCATGTGATGCCATATTAGGTTATCTAACCCTAGTATAAACTTGAATCTTAGCCTTAACCCGCCACAATAAAACTCTGCATTGATTTGTATATGGAAATGTTTATAGCATTTCAGTTATCTAAAGATTTAACGTACTTTGCTAGGTAAATATCAGCCTCATAATTTTGGCTATAACTTGGTATTTCTTCTTATCATATTGTACCCCGATTGATTAACTTTTTGGAATAAATTTATAACTAATATACCTTCCATTCTAGTTCTTAATAAAACACTATACCCATAATCAATCTGGCATTTACTAAGCTCTTGCAATGAAAATGCATTTTCTTTGAAAAATGACCTTCATGCCGCCTATTCGACTTTTTGTATTTAACTCTTATATTTTATAAAGAGAGTGGGCACATATATAAATTATCTGTTTTATAAGGGCCTCACATTTTGTGATTATTTTGCAGTGCGCAAAATATTAACCCCTCTTCAATTGAATAATTTTATAGAAGATTATATAATAAGAGGCACAGTTTCGTAAAAATTGCTCATGGGTGCTTATTGGTACTTTGCTGACACAAATCATTTAAAGCTTACCCAATTTCGGCTTGATTTCGGAAGCAGAGAACTCCTTGAAACGATTGATGGTGTGCAGTATTAAAACATACGTTGATATTTACTTTTACGGTCAGTTGATAATCTCGCCCGATTTTAAATGCTCTCTGTACCATTATCCAACAACACCGCTTTTAGCATTTGTTCTTAAAAATATATGCAACTAAATGTTATGAAAATGAGTTTCGGAATCCATGAAGCTGATTAAATCGACGATTTAAAATGACATACAGGGTATGAAAAGCAGTTATATTTCAATAGATAAACGAATGTTTATCAATAGGACAGTTAATCAGCCCAACCCTGTATATAAAAATAAATAAATCATCAATTATTACAATAAGAACATAATTATGGCGTCCCTATAGCCATTTCATATTTTATGCACACGGGGCTAATACTTAGAT
This sequence comes from Thaumatotibia leucotreta, assembly GCA_025490895.1. Taxonomy (NCBI): domain Eukaryota; kingdom Metazoa; phylum Arthropoda; class Insecta; order Lepidoptera; family Tortricidae; genus Thaumatotibia; species Thaumatotibia leucotreta. The sequence goes on along the minus strand of JALPQI010007727.1, from coordinate 20,691 downwards.
AGGTAAATTATAATAGGTAATTTATTTAACTATATTTTTTGATCGTTTGTAGGTACGTTACCTATCTTTACATTCATTTCCACAAAAAACAATCACTTATTTCCTAGCATGTTCTAGAAAATGTGAAAAATAGCCTTTTTCTAAGGATAATAGTGATTGGAAAGTAATATCGCGTCGATGCTCAGCTGAGCGCGTCCCAACGATATCATAAAACGCCACTTAGTTAAGCAGTATTTACGGGTTATAAGCACTAGGCTATGTTATCGCTAGCGTACGGACAGTTGCTGGCTTTTTTCACATTAGTGGACCCGACTTACTAGTTTTTATCATTCAATAAAATAATGATCGCATTAAAATTAACAATGGAGGAAATTTGATAGATCTACTTACCTCCATCAAAATAAAAACAACAAGTACAAAAGTACCCACAAAGAAAATATACTAAACCAGAGACAATACATTTTAAGGGTGGATACATACTAAATTAGCAAATTAAGCTAGTTATTCATTACGAGTATTTTCAAAATGAGTACTAGAAACAAAATAAATTTAATAATCTACGCTGATTCTATCCCACCTACTCAGCGGGATACATCTTTTCAAAAAATATTTGCAGTACCTACATCTTTATATCAACGTGCATTAAGCCAAAATATACAATTATGCTTCATATGGAAATTTAAACTAATTTCGAAAAAACAGAAAAAAATCCTCTATTGTCAGTTGTCCGCGAACCACGAACCCTATAAAGTGTTCGAAACGTCGGGATGTAGTTAAATTTAATTAATATACGCGAGTTAACCCGTTTAATATCAAGAGCAATCGTCACGGCAACCGAAGAAAATATTAAAATAATGATCGATGAATTAAGTCTCCCAATTTTTGCACACTTTGTAGTATGAAATGAGGCAGCCAGCCTGCGAACAGCGGAACTCTAAAAGCAAAATGTTTTCTTTTTCCATTTATGAAATTTTCAGCCAGGCTTAGTATTTTTCAGGTTCATTGAGAATTCACCGAAAAGCCTTAGAACGGCTTAGTGAATTTCCATCTCAATTCAGCTTAGTATACGAAGTTATTTAGATAAACCGTGTTCAATTGGGAGGCGAAGCTAATCTTCAATTTTATATGCAAATCACTTCTGTAATTAACAGGAAAGATTTAGCGATTTGCATTTGTAACGATGCGTTGAACTGAAATTTGCAAAAGTACCTAAACCTCGGGGCACACTATAATCTCAAAACTTATATCCGTTTTAATATTTCATCATCATCAGCCAGTCTCGTTCACTGCCGGGCATAGGCCTCTACTATTATTTATCTACGCGTACGGACGCATTGTGAGATAAATACCCATAATCACAACGCTGGGCGGCAAGCGGATTGGTGATCGCAATAGTGTGTCCATTAGATAAAATGATCGCCAATCCGCTCATCATCTATCTTCAATAAATGAATGGTCACTGGCACTTGAGAAGGCTTTTGACAGCGTGCCTCGTGAAGCCCTCAGGGTAGTCCTGAGCAAACTTGGTTGTACGGGGAAGTTTGTAAGGCTTCTTCGACTTCTGCATGACGACATGGAGTGTTGTGTCACCTTCGACGACCAACAGTCAGACTTCTTTCCAGTGACCTGTGGGGTAAAGCAAGGATGTGTTCTGGCCCCCACTTTATTTGCACTGTACTTTGCAGTCGTGGTGCGCGAGGTCTTGCAGGCATCCCCGGAAGGTATCCGTATCCGTTTTCGTACGGATGGTAGTATTTTTAACCTGGCCAGATTCAGGTCGCGCACTAAAGTATCTCACGCAATGATCACCGAAATTATGTATGCGGATGATTTGTGCTTCATGACTGAATGTCCAGAAGGCATGCAACAGCTGATATCCGTTTTTGACCAGTCTTGCCAGAGATTTGGGCTTAAGATCAGCGTAAAGAAGACCGAGGTGATGTCGCTCGACGCCTGCAGTCAAAGAGCGCTGGTCGTTAGTCTTGGCGACGATCAACTGAAGCAAGTCGACAAGTTTCGTTACCTGGGGAGCACTTTAACCTATAAGTGTGATCTAGATAGTGAGATCAATAGCAGAATTGGGGCTGCAGCTGCAGCATTCGGCAAGCTGAACTCCATGGTCTTCAGTTCGCATAATTTGAAGCTGGCCACAAAGATCTCTGTTTATATGGCAGTTGTGCTGCCTAATATTTTGTATTCCTCTGAGACGTGGACCACCTACCGCTGTCATATTCGCATGATGGATCGATTCCACCTCGGGTGCTTGCGCAAGATCATGAAGATCCGGTGGTCTGATAGGGTGCGCAATACGGAAGTTTTGCGCAGAGCGAATGTAGGTGGAATCGAGGTCTACCTCATGCGTCGTCAGCTCAGATGGTGCGGGCACGTCTCGCGCATGGGAGAACAACGTGTCGCTCAGCGAATCTTCTATTCGGAACTAGAGAAGGGCAAGCGGAAGCAGGGTGGTCAACTTCTCAGGTACAAAGATGTGCTGAAGCGGCACTTAAAGAAGTGTGACATAGATCCCGCGCGGTGGGAACAGTGCGCTGCCGTACGGTCCGAGTGGAGAGCGACCGTCAACAAAAAAGTGAGCGAGTTTGAATCTCAGCGGCGAATACAGCTTGATGCCAAGCGTGATGAGATCAAAGCGCGAACACCTGCGGCTTTAACATATAATTATGTCAATGGTGTGCTAACCTGCCCTCAATGTTTGCGTACGTTTAGCAATAAGATAGGTTACGTTAGCCACGAGCGAGCACACCAGAGACAACATCGGAGTTGACAGCAGTCGCCGTGGCCGAAACCGGCCCCGGAGCTATTAAAATTAATTAATCTCGCTAGCCAACTACCCACTGGAAGAATTGGGGTGGTAACAAATGTATTCTTATCACTGGGCAGATTTTTGATAGAGGTACGAGTACTTATGGCAACTAGGTATAAGTATGACAAGGGAAATATTTGAAACGATTTTTTTATTTTTATCAAGAAATTGACATCCAGGTAATTTAAACTTCAGATTGTATTAATTACTTATTTCTTTTGTAGTTCGGACATAGGTTATGAAATGTACGAGTATACACATTTTTATATCACGTCTAATAATATGTATACATTTCGGAACGTATGTCAAAGGCATAGGGATCAAAATCGTATACATATTATAAGAGCCGATCGTACTAGTATTAGGTACAATACCGGACTATCATTAATAAGTATAATTCTGATGAAACACAAATCTATCTCTTTCAAGAAAGCCTTGTTCATTTAAAATTCCATTAGTCTCGCAACAATAATAGTTCTTATACCCTGGCAGGTGCCTCTGCCGTTCTACTGTTCGGGTAGTCTCCTCAAAAGACATACCATAATGAAAATAATACGAGTAATATTACAAGGAGACCTCACGTGTATTTTTCTACGATGAAACTAAGAAATATTGTGAATTTCGGCGAGCGAACGTTAAAAGTTGAATGAAAAAAATACACGTGAGACTGTTAGGGGGGGGGGGGGGGAGGGGTGTAGCCAAGAAACTCACCAAACATCACCAGGGGGGAGGGGGGGGGTCAAAAAGTAGCCGAAAAAACCTCGCATGATTTATGCACGAGCCCTTAGTTGCTGTTATTATTGGCGTAAAGAAACAAAATACAATGCTACAAAAAAAACTATTTTATTCAAATTGAAAATGCGATTACTTTCGAGAAAAGAGTAAGATGCTACCTTTGATTTGCTCAATTTTAAAATATGAAAAACTTATCTCTGTATCGTTAATCGTCGTGTAAAAATGTATGTTATACACTAAATTAGGTACTGGTTAAGCACAGCAATTCATCTCCGATACGATACCCTAAAATCCGATGACGAAGTGTGACGTAAACTGTCGATCTACGTGGAACCATCAGTGCTACGTCATGCAATGTGACGTAACACTCAAACCTGAAGCACAGGTCCGTGACGTCACGATTGACAAGCATGTAAATAAATGATGCGGCGATGACATTGCAATTCATGACACGATTTTAAGTGGTATTACTTTTCACGGGTTTGAAAATCTGTTTGCGACTGACGTATTTAGGAGACGGTTTACTGGCAGATATGTTAGCATACTAAACGAACTATATTGTATTTAAGTATCTACCTATATACCTATTCTTTTTATGTATATTAAATATATCGTCGCCTAGTAACCACATCATACATCATTAAAGGACTAGGTCGATTTGTGTACGTAGGTTGAATTGCCAATAAGGTAGCTAGTAACCATCGTCATGATCATTTATGTCTAATGAAATGATAGATAATTAAAATTTAACAATAATAATTACGATTAGGAAATAGTACGATTTTGTACCGTTTGGCGTAGAAACTTTAGGTTCTTGGGGCCCCAGCGCACGCAAATTGTTTGCTGAGATCGCGAAACGTCTGGTTGATGTAACTAAAGACCGAAGAGCTTGCGACTTCCTCGCACAACGCATCAGTATTGCGATACAGCGAGGAAATGCCGCCAGCATCCTCGGTACAATGCCACAAGGGCCAATCTTAGATATAGGTTAGGTTAAGTAGATTAGTTAGATTTAATCTATGTACCTAATAATTTGGCGAATAAAATGACATGAAATAAATAGAGTAGTAATAACAATAATTGTAAATGAATTAACTTATAAAACGAAATTGCATTTTGCAGTATTTATAATTTATTAGTATTCCTTGTATTTACAATTTATGTAATTTTTTTGTATGCCTATTGGCGAAACATAAATAGCAGAACAATATTGTATACTACCACCGATAAACCTACCTATGTTCTACAAATAAAGATTTTGATTTGATTTGATGAGTTTTTATGTTGTTACGGGATGTTTTTAATATTTTAGAACTGTATACCTATTACCTAGCTAGTTAGCTACGTTGAAATTATTTCATTAATTTATTTCCTTTGGACATACGAGTAGGTACATCGCTTCATCCGTCAATAAACCGAATGAAAATTGTACGCTATGAAACGAAATATGTAGGTTCCGATATGTTAGCACCTACGACTGAGTGATATCACGTTTCGCTTGAAATAATTAATATGTACTAGCGGCTCGTATTTCCATTCGCCATATATGAAATCAATATTGCATGAACATATTCCCCGTATTACAGCAAAATCACATGAAATTATAAAATTTGCTAAAATTACTATTATAATAATATAAATGTTAATAGTGACAAGTTCTAACATTACGCTGCTTCTAATTATAATAAGCGTAAATTGATAATATGGATGCTGTAATTATTAAAGCAGGCTTAAATTCTATCCATCTCGTTATTGGTGCAAGCAAGCCGGATCGAACGAAAATCCGCATTAGTATCGCTACGGTATCGGTAGCTCAAGATACGGCTACCGGGGATGATAATTAAAAAATCGGCCAAGTGCGAGTCGGACTCGCGCGCGAAGGGTTCCGTACCATTATCAATTTATTATTTAAAAAATACAGTTAAATCGACCTACCTCAAAAACTATAGGAGATAATTTAATCAAACCAAAAATCTTTGATAGAGTTTATTAATGTGCATAACATATATTTATTTCAGAATTTTATATCGCGTAGTTTAAAAAATAGAGGGGGGGGGGAGGGGACACATTTTTCAGACTTTGAGAGCTGATATCTCGAAAACGATTTGCTTAAATAAAAAAGAGGTTTATAAAACTTCATATTATTTTCAAAGACTTTTCTATTAATACCCCACACGCTTATATACAACTAAAAAATTTTTTCTTTTCCTCAGTTACATTTACATGTATGGAGGGCCCCCACCCCAATGGTTTTTTTTTACATAGATAGATAGATAGATAGAATACTTTTTATTGCACACCTTAACAAAAAAGAAAACATGGTTAAAACAGACATTCAAAATACACACTATATATTTGGTATCATAATCTTATAGCGATTCATACAACACATATCCTTACCAAATTTCGTTACTGTAGCATTTCTAGTTTGAGTAAATCGGCTGTGACAGACGGACAGACGGACATGACGAATCTATAAGGGTTCCGTTTTTGCCATTACGGCTACGGAACCCTAAAAAGGTGAAAATTTATCAACCACATGTTTTACACACACCAACACGCGAGTGCGAGCGAGATGGATAGAAATTAAGTTCGCGCTAATAACGCGGTGGCAACTTATAGTCAGCACACAGTATTAACCCCCACCACCCCTTAATTCCGGGGTGCAACTGACGAACAGTTCCGGAAAATCAATATTTATTCTACTTAGCTTCACTTTTAAGCTATGAATATAATACCTATCTGAAATTTTAACGAATTAAAGATATATTTGTGCTGATACGGCGAGTCGCCAAGATAATTCAAAATCAACACTGATTTTAATTATGACACAATACTAAAGGGCATTTGTTGGTTTTTATTAAATGTTATTTTATAGCCTTTTCTAAATAATATAATTATGGCTGTAATAGTTATAATATTAACTTTATATTCAATGTAACACATATACGCAGATGCAGTATACATAAATTTTGCCAGAAACATAAACAACACGGCCGAGAGGATTGGAGTGACGTCAATCGAGTGACATATTGATACCTGATCGTTCACCTTTAATCCCTTCGGGACTTCGAGCATTGCCACATGTCCATGTAAATAAAAGTCCCGTTTTGGAAATATATTTTCGTTCAACATGAAATTAATAGTACAACATTTATTTATACAAATCGTTGATAATGTTACAAGCTAAAACCTTGCACACTTATTCTCAGAATTATTTATAATTGTATTTTCTCGTTTTCACCTTCGGCTGCTTCTCTATTGTTTATTTTTCTTAGTAAAAAAACATATGTTCCCTTACTTTGTTCCTTTGTCGACTGCCAGTATCACAAAAGTAATAAATTAAATACATACTATGTCAGCTTCCGTAGCCTAGTTGGTAGTGACCCTGCCCGGAACCTATAGCTCCGTATATAGGTTCCGGGTTTGAATCCCGGCGAGGGCGTTATATGTGTATTTATTTATCACAAATATTTGTTCCTTAGTCACGACGTGTCCGCGCTGTCTATGTATTTAAGTATCTAATATGTATTTATCTATTATATATATCATCACTTGGTACCTACCCACATCACAAGCCTTAATTGAGCTTACCGTGGGACTACGTTGATTTATGTAAGATGTGCCAAGATATTTATTATTATTTATTTATACTAAGGGCTTACATAATGTGGGTTCGAACCCCACCTTGGCCGTCAGTGAATCAGGTATTTTTTCTGTGGCATATGACATTTGTATACGTACCTATTGCCAAATTATAATTCGTGCTTACAAACAATCATGTCAATATGAATATTGAACAGTTTGTAGAATAAATATTACCATTCATTATTATATCAGAAGGATCTGACCACGTAGATGCAGTAAATCTTGCTTTGAAACAGTAGGCATAGTATTGTTCTACCCACGCAAGCCTGATTCATCATTAATTCGGGAAAAGGTCTTTGTAGCCATTAGCAATGCAAACTTGATAACGATAGAGGGTGTCAGGTCACAAATGATTCGCTCCCAAAATATATAGGTAGGATGTAGGATGTCGGAGATGGGTTTTTACGCCATCTATGGCTTTAATTAGTCTAATTTGTAATTTCAACTGGCCGTGTGGTGACGGCAGTAAGGATACATTTCTCACCACCCCAACTCCTTCTGCGGGTGTCGTAAGAGTCAACTAAGGGATGGAAGTGTCACTGACCATTATTTGATAAAAGATTGATGATGGGCAGCAGCGTCACCATAGTGGACACATTACTGCGATCGCCAATCCGCTTGCCCATTGTGGCGATTATGGGCATTTACGTTCTAATGCGTCTATACGCATAGTACACCAAACGAAGGAAACTCAGAGGAAAAAACTCGTGTATAAGCGAATTTTGGCATAGTTGTAGGGAATGGTGTTTTAAACCACATACTAAAAGTACTGGTGGTTAGGGGTGGAGCTAACGGGGGGAGAGGGGTGTAAAGGTCCTTATTTTTAATGTTTCGTAAATAACTCTTCAACCGTGGCTTATAGCAAAAAACGTTCTAGTACATAAGTAATCTACATAAAATTCTCTACAAAAAAGATCTAAGTATGTTTCCTCTGGGATCAATGTGTCATGAGATAAGAAAGCAAGAAGACGGACACCAAAGAAATAAACACAGTTTTTTAAGTAGGTATGGCACATACAGAATGCTCGCGACAATTCCAAAAGATTTTAATGCTCAATTCCTGACCATATTTAGAGTCTTTAATGTTATATAAAATTTCATGGATTCAGCTTGGTTTCAGAGATAATCAACCTTTTTTTCGAAATAAGTTTTTCGACGTAACTCGTCATAAAACTTCTTTTTGATTACAATGCTACCGCAATGTGTTTTAATATTACCACACTTTTTGCCTGGCAATTAAAAAATGGGAATAAACTTGACGCAATAACCTGTCCCTAAAAAAAAAATTAATATAAATAATTTTAACAAATTGTTGTTATGATAAAAAGTACTGGAAATGTTAAAAGTATGCAAAAAGTCAAAAAAAAAGAGAAAAAAAAATCTTTTTTTGGTGGTATTTGACATTGGGTCTCATAATAATTTTTGTTTGTTTTGATGTCTAGAATGCATAGTTAAAATCTTTTGACGATGATTATGAGAATATTTTAGGTTTAGAAGATAATTAGGAATTTTATTTTTACAAATAAGTATACAGGGCGCGCCCGGGCGCGAGCATTCCAAAAGATTTTAAGTATGCATTCTAGATATCAAAATAAACAAAAATGATTATGAGACCTAATGTCAAATACCACAAAAAAAAAATATTTTTTCTCTTTTTTTTTAGACTTTTTGCATACTTTTTAACATTTCCAGTACTTTTTATCACAACAACAATTTGTTAAAATTATTTATTTTAATATTTTTTTTAGGGCCAGGTTATTTCGTCAATTTTATTCCCATTTTTTGATTGCCAGGCAAAAGGTGTGGTAATATTAAAACACGTTGTGGTAGAATTGTAATTAAAAAGAAGTTTTATGACGAGTTACGTCGAAAAACTTATTTCGAAAAAAAGGTTGATTATCTCTGAAACCAAGCCGAATCCAGGAAATTTTGTATCACATTAAAGACTCTAAATATGGTCAGGAATCGAGCATTCAAATCTTTTGGAATGCTCGCGAGCATTCTGTATGTGCCATACCTACTTAAACAAATGTGTTTATTTCTTTGGTGTCCATCTTCTTGCTTTCTTATCTCATGACACATTGATCCCAGAGGAAACATACTTAGATCTTTTTTGTAGAAAATTTTATGTAGATTACTTATGTACTAGAACGTTTTTTGCTACAAGCCACGGTTTACGAGTTATTTACGAAAAATTAAAAATAAGGACCTTTACACCCCCCTCCCCCCGTTAGCTCCACCCCTATCCACCAGTACTTTTAGTACGTGGTTTAAAACACCATTCCCTACAACTATGCCAAAATTCGCTTATACACGAGTTATTTCTCCCGATAGGCAACTTTTGGTCTTCCTTAGGTGGGCTAATAGTTAATAGGAGATGCCTACGTTCAGCAGTAGACGTTAGTTATAATTCTAAAATCGACCTATCTGAAAAACTATAAGGGATGAGGATGCCATTCTGTATAGGCTGATGATGATGATGTAATTTTAACTAGCTACAAAAGCATTAATTTTTTTGTATCGAGTTTTGGTTTTATAATTTCTTACTTTTGTCACATAGATTAGATATGTCGAATGCATTGAGTGCGTTGCTCGTAAGTATTCTGGTAACCCAAGTGATTCAGGGAGCGATCTATGCGTTAGAGAAGGACAACGTGTTCGTAATACATCATTTCGACGCACCCCTTAAGAGTCCAATTTAAGCAATGCAAAGATGTCAACCTGATTTAAAAATCAATTTCCAGAGATGGTTCGATATTGATTAATGCGTTCACTTATTATTATTACAAATGGATCCTAAGATAAATGTGTTCTCATCAAAAACTTGACACGTATTTCAAAGATGGTAAAATCAAAGGCATTTAATGGACGGGTCACAACTTCAAACTCCATTACCAACTCCGAAACTCTGCTGCTCAAATTTTCCAATGAGTTAAGTACTGGAAAGTGGCTGACGAATGACAGAAATTATGTTTGTTTAGATATCGTCTGACTGATGTTTATAATAGAATTCTTTTGTATTGTAGCTGATTGTCAAAGTGTGAGCGAAAAATTCAAAAAATTAAAATTATTGAAGACCTATTTGATTATACAGGGTGGCCCATTCAAATAGGAATTAAAATTATTGAAGACCTATTTAATTATACAGGGTGGCCCATTCAAATAGGTCAACTCAGTATGCAAAAGTCTGAAACTATAAGACATACGAAGATTTGTTCTTAGGAACCATGTCACTGATTTTTGATAAAAAGAAAAACTGCATTTAAAAAAAAACTGTACCCAGCTAGGGAATCGAACCCGGTTGTTTTGAAAAAATAAACATACACTATTTCTATTCAGATATCGTTTTTGTAGGTCTTAAGCAGTAAATGTCTCTAAGAAACATGATGTCTAAAATGAATGGATCATGTTTTCATTTCACATTTCATCATTGTTTTCACGTACTTAAATTTATTTTACTAGGTGTTTATTGTGTAAATCTTAAGAAAAATAAAAAAAAAATCATATTTATCGACGCAGTTTTCCTTATTATCAAAATCAATGGCATGGTTTCTAAGAACAAATCTTCGTATGTCTTATAGTTTCAGACTTTCCAATACTGACCGATTTGAATGGGCCAGCCTGTATAGATCGTAAATGACTAAATCAGAAGATTATGCATCGTCTTTAGATTACATTTTTTATGCTAACACTATATGTGCATATACAGTGTGTTAACATGATGCAGGCTTTTATTTGAACCGAGGATTGAGTTGAAGATTCTTAGCCAAACCATGTGCATTATTTGTTTAAAAATCCTAATTTTAAAAGTAATTAACTTTCTAAGAAAAGTTAATTGAGAAGCAATGTACTTCAAAATAAATCGTTAATTGGCACTTGACAATGACAGATCGCAGCCACTCGCAACGTTTGACAACTAAGCAGTACACGCGTTACATTGATCGTTCGAACGAAATTAAAATAATTGTTCAGTTAATTTAAATATTTGTCAACTCTTAATACTCGAAAACGATTGCCAGTAATGCGTATTATTATCCAGTTTCGTAAAAGCCTGGGTCATGGTAACACACTGTATAGTGTCATCATTTTGATAAATTATAATGTCAAAATCTACCATTACTTACGAATGTGTGTTAGAAGTTAGAACCTAGAATGATAACCTGTCATTCGGTCTTGCATTAAGAAATATACGAGTAACTTGATGCTTTTACTCTGTGAACTCAACCCTCGATATATGTTTGTAGAATGTTAAGAATACGGCCCAGAGCTTTGGCACTCGTAGCTAAAGCGCTGTTCTATAGGTTATCCATGGGCAACATTCGTTGTCGATCAAGTCGCCCGTCCGCATAGCAAACGTGACTTATTTATTAAAATACCTTTCTAGCATTTAAATTACCTATTTCCCTTCGCGATGGAGACGTCTGGCTGCTGGTACTCTAAGGCAACAACCTTTCTTGGAAGCAGGGTCGTCGACTGCATGAGATGAACCATTACCTCCAGTCCGATTCCTTCCTGACATGCCGCATAAACTGTCCATTACAGCTCAGCGTGGAAACGTTGAGAGTACCTATAATTTAGTTTTTTCGCACCGGCATGCCTAGCCAAGTTGCCATTCAGCAATCGTATAAGCGTTTAGTTATAAATGTATTAAAATGACCGAATCTAAAGAAAAATCACTTGACCATGATAAAAAAATAAATAAATAAAAATAAAAATTTATTGATTAATTTCCTTATAGCTAAGTGCTAACATTATGATGACATTAGGAATTATAGTTGTGACGCGCCTGAACTAGGAAGATCCTGTATCTCAGGCAGAGATTATAAACTAATTATAAGAGCAATTTAACAAAATAAAATCATACATAGAAAATACAAATATTAAATTCAATTATCACTTGTAACAGGTGATACCTACAAAATATTTATAATCGATTTACATATTATGCAGTTTATTTTAGATTCGCCATTGAATATGATGTATTGATGTATTAAATAGACACGTGACTTGTCGTTTGAGTCTGTAATTCTCATACATTTACCACTTTTCGCTTAACTACCATCTTGGAAAGGCAGGTACGCTACGGGACGATCTTTTTGAAAAGCTAGTTTGTAGCTGTGTAGTCGAGTTTAGTTTCAGTTACATATTTAAGAAATACAATTTAAGTAATATTAAGGGATCAATTCCAGTCGTGTGATAAAGGGGCATCAGCTGGTCCAAGTTTCTAGACAAGCGAGCAAGTTGTCTAATGAACAAGAACAGCCTGAACTAACTAGTTGGTTGAACATCGATGAAGTTTGTTCGACATATTCCAGTAATGTTGTTCATTAAAAGGAACAAGTAACAGAATATTTGTATTGAAAATAGAGTTCGAATCAAAAGTTCATACGGGACTTTCAAAGAAGTTGAGAACTACGTAAAATATTTTAATGGAAAGGTTAAGATGAAAGGTCAGGGTTAGACAAATTTATTTTTAACTCAATTCTTTGTAGGAGTCAATGTGTCCAAACAATTCGGTACATCATACTTAATGCATTGATCGTAATTTAGAGTGTTATACTGATCGGTACGGACCCACTTGGATACTTTGGCTGTTATAAAGTGTTTGACGCTGACTGTACAGAAAATAGTTCTACTAGTAATATCCAATTAGTAAATCAGCATAGGAGAAACTATGGAACATCATTACATCACTGAACGAATCAATTATGATGATTTACAATGATATTTAATTATCCAAAATTTCCTATAAATTAAGAGTATATTGGCTACATAATATGTAATATGGGTAATTTTGGGTAGTTGAAGAAATATTATTTACGGCGACAGTGATTCTTGCTGACGGCCAATTTCGTCAAAAAACTTAAACCCCTTATTCATAAGGGTCTGCTAAGTTAGCAAGCCGCAAAGTAATGTTTGTCCCTTACAGCCTTATACACATATTGATAACCAAAAGAGAGAAACAATCTTAGTGGCTTGTTAGGAGATGTTTATGAATAAGGGGAGTGGTTAGTGTGTAAGCAAAGAATTTCATTTTCATCACACTTGCTGTCTAAGCGCGCTATTGCTTGCGGGCGTAGCGGGAGTAATAGAAAAGTGAAATTCCCTAGGGAGTAATAGAAATGCCAGTACGTCATTTAGTAATATTATGTCTTAAAACTTATTTTTTTGTCGGCAAGTGTGATGAAAAACATTGTATGCATCACCGTCGGTAAGCGGAATACTAACTCGAGTCATAAAAGCCTTCCGCCTAACGGCGTCGGGTTTTTAACACTCTCGTTAGTAATTCCGTACTTACCTCCCTTGATGCACAATGTACTATTCAGCAACAGCTGCCGCGTGGTGACGGCAGTAAGAATACATTTCTCACCACCCCAAATCTTCCCGCCGATGATGGGCAGCAGCATTATCATAGTGCACCCCACTGCGATCGACAACCCGCTTGCCCAGCGTGGCGATTATATGGGTATTTACCTCCTAAATACGTCGATATGCATAGTTAGTAGGAGAGGTCTACGTCCAGCAATGGACTGAAACAGGACCAATGACTATTTAAACTGTAACTTAAAGAAAAAAATTGTATTTCTTTACAATAAAACGTAAATAATGTAACAGTTCGAGTTTATTCCTGTATCAATCAACGAATAAAAAATTGAAACTCACTCATTTAGACACGCTTAATGAATTTAAATAAAGTAGTAGCTGCGAGATCGTTCTTATTTTCTTTTGATAAGTATTTAAATATACATTGTAATATTTAATTACTAAATTAATTAAATACTACGACAGATCGTTCCCTTATATTTAGACGATTTGTAGAAAACAAAAGTCACCCCAACAAAAATAGAATTCAATTAGTTTTAATCTACTTGACTCCAGCCAAAGCACTAATTAAAAATTACCTTTCTTGCCGCGTCTTGAAAACATAATGTCAATTAAAGCTCGGAGCAAATTCTTTTCTTCGCTAATTGAAATATAAGCTTGTGGATAAACCAGATTTTACAACGAAAGTAGGTAGTAGAAAGTAAGTTTTTTATACCATACCATGGTAAATAAAACTACTCGCTACAAGTAAGTATTAGGTATTTATTTATTTTTAAGGTTATTGTTGTAGTTCTTCTTATTTAAGTTTATAGTTTTTTTTTCTAGTTATATCGATACTTATATGTCAATGTATTGTATAATGTTGTATTTATTCGTAAATAAACTTTGTTACCAGTATTATGTATATATCTAATGCTTCGAAGTAAGTATTAGAATATCTGTTATTTTAAATTTCAGTTTAAATTGTTTTCACAGGTACCTGGTATTAGCATTTCTTTGCAAATTATTAGTCTCATGTGAAGGGTATACGACGATCTACTTTACATTTAAATTGTCAAGTAAATAACAAAAAAGCACACAATTTACGTTCACATATTCAATAATGCACAATATATCTAGAAATCCATTAAAGGTACGTCTTCCAGTGAAATGAACGTTTCACATTTATGTAAATAAAATATAAAATGGATATTTACTACGATCATTTGAGCTGTCATTTGCAATATTAGTCTCATAGGGATGGATAGACAGTGAATAATGTTTGTTGTATATCAAGCGAGTACTTGTTTGAATAACGTACAATTTCACTTTATAAGATCAGCACTGGTATAATGAAATTTACTACAATACATTCGTAAAGTGGAGGCACGTAATATATATGAGTGTACCTTGCTGCCAAAAGCTTTATTTTCTGAACAGACTATCTGAGAAAATAATATTCGTAAGTATATGCAATATCTAAAATGTACACCGTTCAATTTTACATTCGTTTTACTTATAAGAAGCATTGTTTAACTTGTAAGTATTTGTAATAGGTGGGTGGGACTTGCTTGATGGACGACGCGACAACGTACAGTCAGGAGCGTTCAAAAATATTTGAACACGCCTTTATTGCCATAACGATAGAGGCGTGATCAGATATTTTTGAGCGCCCCGGACGCTACGATATACTTGATATGCGATTGTATAACATAAATTATGGTATTTTAATTCTACTGCTCTTCAAATTTTCGGAAATATATTATTTGTACCTTAAGGTGGGTTTACACCAAACCAGCGAATGCTCATTACAGGGATCGGAACCGGTTTTTTAGAAAATCCTCGAAATAGCTCAATATCTTAAAATGTTTTACACTTTTTCTGTAGTATTCAATATTTAATGTAACTATTAATATCATATTTTTGAATTACTCCATTAACAAAAAAAATATAAGCCGAAGAACGAAAAAGAACGGAATTCGAACCGTTCTTTTGTATGGAGAAAAAACCGGTATCCGATCCCTGGCTCATTATATCCCCCACTCTACGAAATCAACGAATTTCGTGGAGTGGCGATAGAATGAGCATTCGCCCGTTAGGTATAACCTTTAGAAGAGAAGTTTTTTGTTGATGACAAACGATTAGTAGAAATAGATACGATTACATACGGAATTCCTCTGTACTCTGCACTTGCCTGTTTACCGACATGATGTAAACGAGGCTTCATCACTGATCGGGACAGGTAGTCATTTGCATGGAATTAGCCCACGAGGAACGGAATCGCTTCAAAGCGATTTTGTATTGCAAGCCTTAAACGTAAAATCTGCAATATCCGTTACACTGGTCTGAAAGAGTTAAGTTCAAAAAACTAGTAAGGTGGAAGTACCAGTGGGTAACATGTTAACAGAGAATATTTATTTGAATCACGATATGTTGAAAATATATGATATCACGATATATCAAAAATTTCCTTAATTGTAAATTTTCTTAGTCAACTCCATTGTACGAGTAAGTGTCAGGTGCTTTTGCAGGAAGTTCCAATAGATGGCACCTCAGTTAAATGTCACATATTGGGACATTGAAAATATTAAACTCTGTCCTAATAAATGTCAGCCTGTCTTAAAATATGCAAATAATTTAGATATAAGCTAATTATTGCGAAATTGGGATATGAGGCATAAATAAGAATGAGACATAAATTTATCATCGTTTATATGCCCTAATAGTTTATTTTATCTTATCGATGGCAGCTATGATGAATAGTATTAGTACAGCGTCGGGTACTAGTACTTCCACCTTATGCCATATGACAACGGAAACACTTGTTTTTTTTCTTTTGACAATTTTATTTGTTTTATTTCCTTTCAACGCATACGTATATTACACAGATATTGATTCAACACTTATGTAGTCTCAGTCCCTTTGTGATGTCGATACACCTGCTGCAACCCGTTTTCTGGCACAACAGTAGATATTCAGGAACCGGTCCCAGCAGGCTCAGACTAATGAAAATTAAATGGAAAACATCGGGTCAACATTGCACTGTCACCGAAGCAGGCGCCCTCTGCTAAAACCGACCTCGTATCTAGTTCACAATACTTTTGACTTGTTCACCCACTCACCTCTGAAGTTGGTGTACTCGCTATTTTTTATTTTGTATATGACATCTAATTTAAATTCCTTAAATAGAGTAGAGTAACATCTATGCGTGGCATACTCATTAAAATTTACATTGAAATAATACACGCGTACAGTACAACAAATCGTCAGTTGACAACCAAAACTCACTAAGTAACAAATACCTACTTGAAATAGAGATCGTATCTATCTAAGTTCTGATTCAATACTGACATAAGAGGTTGTTGTTGTTAAGAATAGTGACAGTTTTTATTGTGAGTTTTGCTTGCCGACGAAATAAGGATATGACAAATAAAGTTGCATTTAGACCAAACGAGCATTCGCTCATTCTTTCCCCCACTCTACGAAATTCGTTCGTTACACAAAACGTGATTTATCGAAATTCGTTGATTTTGTACAGTAGGGGATAGAATGAGCGAATGCTCGTTTGGTCTAAATGTACCTTTAGATGGTACCACGAAATTGTCTCATCTCAGCATGGTGCCGGCGTAAACCAGCGCCGATCTAAATTAAATGTTTAGTATTAAACAACGTTTGATTCATACGATAACCAATTATATTGATTTAAACCTTCACGATTATCACTCATGCGACCACGGATGTAACGTCATGCTCGAAAAGTCAAGCGTTAAAATATTACCTTCTGCAGCCTGACTTATTTAAAGTTAAGAGCTTGTAAAATTGTCTAAACTACAATCGAGTATATTTTATTTTATTTATTAAGGAATTCCAACAGCTATGCACTAACACTGTATGCGTCTTAAATATAAATACAGAGCCAATTATAGGAACTCACAAATATGAAACAGTATATCAATCTATGCATATTACTAACAAATATCACACACATCATGTGCACAAGTATTTAGAGGTAGCTATGTAAAACCACTGTAAGTAATTATCGCTTTGTCAAATACATGTAACCAAATTTATAGCTCGCGTTTGCAATATTCACAGACAAAATTCATTATAAACTATATTGTCTACCCCTATTTATTTTACGGAGTCGTTTCGTATTATATTACTTCAGTGTAATACACTATTTAGAATTTACTTATTATACTCTATCTCTTAGATGAAACCACTACTCGTACATATGACGCGAAATTGTTGAAGGGAAAGTGTGAAGCAACGCGTGGAAAAACCAATTACAATAAATTTAAAAAAGAAACGTTATGGCATGTCAAATTAATTAATATAGTGTTTTAGGAAAAAGCTTACTTGTATCAAACTTTACAAACAATTTATATACCTACATAGATTAAATGTAACTAATCTACTTAGGACTGATTTTTCAATACCCAGTTAACAATATCTGTCAAATAAATGTTAGCTCTATCCTTTTTTGACTGATGAACTTAGATAAGATTGGCAATAATTTTAACCAATGGATAGTTTAAACCGAGGATTGAAAAATCAACCCTTAACCTAACCTATATCTAAGACTGGCCCTTGTGGCATTGTACCGAGGATGCTGGCGGCATTTTCTCGCTGTACCGCAATACTGATGCGTTGTGTGAGGAAGTCGCCAGCTCTTCGGTCATTAGTTACGTCAACCAGACGTTTAGCGATCACAGCAAACAATCTGCGTGCACTGGGGCCCCACGAACCTAAAGTTTCTACGCCAAACGGTACAGAATCGTACTCTCTGCCGAGGCCCTTTTATTTATTACTATTTTAAAAATTCGGCATATTCAGCCGCAGCGGCTGCCTTAAACGAAGTTCGTTGAAGATGGGACAGTGCCAGAGTGTCTACGCAAGTAGCATCCCACACCAACATCCGTCCCAAGCTCCAAGGAACCGAAAACACACCATCAGGTCTTTACAAGAGTACTTACGATATTAAATAATCCTACCAATAGTAACGTAACTGGGGTCTACTAATTATAAGTCGTTTGTAACATTAAATAGTAATCAAGTCGTACTCAAGACTAATCTTGCCAATCACTGGGGTTCGTCTGAAGTTAATGATCAAATTGCTTACACTTAAAGATTAACTCAGATCAGGCAAAAAATATTAATATTGTTTTCGGTAACCCTGCAATAATGACATTCTTAGTCATAATGGCATATAGTTATGCAAAACCGTATATCAATAATAATGGTCTTTAAAAATGACAAATTCATGAGGATTGGATCCCTTTTTCGTAAATGACCAATTATATACTAGTTATTAGTTTCCATATTATTATGTGCCATGTAGTGACGGCAGTAACCCCAACTCCTCCTGCGGGTGTCGTAAGAGTCGACTAAAGGATTGACGTGTCACTGACCATTATTTAATAAAAGATTGATGATTGGCAGCAGCATCATCATAGTGGACGCATTACTGCGATCGCCAATCCGCTTGCCCAGTGTGGCGATTATGGGCATTTATCTCCTAATGCGTCTATACGCATAGTTAATAGGAAAGGCCTATGTCCAGCAGTGGACTATCATACTCATAGGCTGATGATGATGATGATATTATTATGGTAGTCATAACACCTGCAGATGTTTATCTAAATTTAAGATCAATGTGTCATTCGGAAGAATATAATAAGAAACTACAAAACTGATTCTAAATGAATGTGATGCTAGTGGTTATTTTGAGGTAGAATTTCAAATCGAGGTCAGATCTTGGACGTTCGAGCTGAGGTGAGTAAATACAAATACCAACGAAACATTCACACGTAACAACCTTAACTGTAACTAAAAAGAGTTTACTATTGCTTAACTAACAATAAAGAATAAGTTGGTACACAAGTAAATGGCTCAATGGGATTGACGACATGTTGGCTATAATATAAAGAAACTGGAAGAAAATTAAGCATTCTGAGGTAGGGACAAGTATTAAATTAATTCTTATTTGGTGGGTCGATAGCAAAAAAAATGTACATAGTTATTATCGAACCGCGATTAGAATGGGATTCGAAAGTACTGTTGACACAACAGTGTATACGTCAATCTAGGGTATATTCATATATTCCTAGTTTAAGTGCCGAGACTTACAGACAATACAAGGTGCCCATGAGGAAAGGGAAAAATTTTAACAGCATATTTCTGAGACTAAAAGAAGCAAAAAATGTTAAATGAGTTTTGGTAAAATCTGCAAAAAAAATTTTTTTAGTTTTTTTTTATGTGTTGAATGCTTTAATACACAAAAAAAGGATTATATTAATCAATCTATCACAAAAAATGCACCTTAAAGTTTTTTTTACATTTGCTAGGTAATTAAAAATATTTTTGTTCATTTGATTTCTGTCAATTAAATGTGACAAGACTAAGATAACATGGTGATAAAATCGTTTCCTAAAATGCGTTTATCATAGTGTAACGGTCTAAAACGGTTTTAAGAAAGAATCAAATTTTCTCTTAAAATATACTGAATCCAGAAAACTTCATATGACATTTTTAACTTAAAATTTGGTCAAAAATCCGTTATAGAATTTTTTCCCTTTCCTCGCGGGCACCCGATTAATTAATCACCCACTACATCTATAAACAACTCTTTTCTAGGTAAATGAAGTGTCATTTGTTGTGTCAACAGTACTTTCCAGTTTCTGATTCCGGTTTGATAATTAACACTATAGTTCTGGCCTTTAAATGAAAACAAAATTTACCGCCATACTTTTTCTGTTACGTACTTAAATTCTGTGTAACAAGTTATGGCAGTGACAAAAGGCAGCAAATTCAGATTTTCTACGAGTAATCAACAATACGCGCCTATTTTTTTTATTTTCCCGCCTAATTCTACGTGGAAACGTTGTTGGGAAGAGTATATGATATAGTGCATGACTAATACATTTTCCTTATAAAGTCTATTGTATTATTGGCTAATCAAAATTGTAGGTTTATACTTCTTTTTATACAATTTGTATTCCCACTGATGTTCTGTGTCACTTCAATAAACAAAGTCAATAACAATATACATTATCAGCACGAATGCTTATTTTTAACTGAGTTTACACGTTTAAAACTGCATATTCTTCATTTAAAAGTGAATCGGCGAGTTTTTAGCTATGCGCGCGTGTATAATTTATGAAAATCCGTGAAAAATAATAAAT